>SNQJ01S0122643.1:0-11112 GCA_010110895.2 Picea sitchensis | reverse complement strand
GTTGTGAAGTTTCAAGAGTCATAATATTGATAGCAGCGCCTAAGTCTACCAGAACTCGAGGAATTATTGTTTTTCCAATTTTCACTGTGACGGTAGGATGGCCAGGATCACCATATTTAATTGGAGGATCTTTACTTGACATTAGTGCAGACAAATCACCCATGACATGAACTATGAGGGGATCTTTAGTTTTCCTACCAGGTTTCTTAACACAAATGTCTCGCATAGTTCTAGCATAAATTGGTACATCTCTTAGTGATTGTAATAGTGGAATTTTGACATAGAGATTTTGTAATTCCCCTAGAATATTGAAAGCAGGTGGCTCAGGCGTTTTAGTCAAAGCTAAACGCTCAGGGAATGGTGGTTCTATTTTTTCAGCAACATTGTTTGAGGACGGTTGTACCTCTTCAGGTACATTGTTCTTTTTTATTTCTTCTTTATCGGAATCAGAAGAGGTAACATCATCAATGATAGGTTCTAGTATTTTCCCAGATCGTAAATGAATATCATTGCATTGTGCAGGGAAAAAAGAAAGTATATGCTAGTTTTGAATATCAATGCACTACACAACGTTATTATTGGGGTTAGGTTTAGGTTGTATAGGTAGTTGGGGCCTCATCATTTGATTATTCGGTGGAGTACCTGATGGTAAAGAGAGTGGTTGCTGAACTTGTGATTGAAATTGAGGAAATTGATTTGGGAATGAGGGTTGTTGACCTCTCCAATTTGGATTCCATTGGTTAAGGTAAGGTTGTTGTTGTGAAGGCCAAGGTGTTCATATTGTTGGGTCTAAAAAGGGAGGGTTTGTTTGTTTCATGGGTGGGTAATTCATTTGATTGAAGGGATGGTAATTTGCTTGACTAAAAGAAGGATAATTATTCCAATGATTAGAAGATGTAAATGGCATATTAGGATTCATACCTTGTCCCCGCGGTTGCCATTACCTTCTCTGTGTCAACAGATAGACAGCTTCAGCTTCTTCATCGGTTGGTTGTAATGCTGCTTTGATTCCTGGTAAAGAAGGACATTGTTGAGTTTCATGATCCTTATCACAAATGATGCAAATTGGCTTTTTTTCTAATGGGCATTCCCTTCATGGGTGCTTATCTCTGCATTTGGAACAAAAGATGGACAGAGTTGCTTCTGCTTTGGCTTGTTTCTTTTGAATCTGCAAGGTTTCAATTTGTGAAGAAAAAGAGCTTAACATTTCAGTTTTAAATTTTTCAAGTAGATTACCTATTTCGGCTCTTGTTGCTCCTCCACTGGCTGATTTTTGAACTCTTGAAAATGTGGTATCCCTGTTGTTTGATCTATTCCTTGCAGCTCCTCTTGAACATCTTTTACAGAGGTTAAAAATTTCATCATATGATTCTTTAGATATGTCCCCTTTTCCCAGCATATTCAACATATCTAGACAATCATCCCTTACTCCTTTTAATAATATTGTTTTAAGAATATCCTTACTTACATCGAGGTGACTAGATCTTTGTAGATTATATTGTAGCCTTTCCACAAAGTCCTCTAGCTTTTCATCCTCTTTCTGTATCATCTTGAATAATTCCTCTCTTGTTTCTCTTATTCGGCAATAGTCTTGATATTTGCACAGAAATTTCTGTTTCATCTGATCCCATGTTGTGATTACATGACCTCCAAGATTCATGAACCATATTAATGCATTTCCCTTTAATGTTGTTGGGAATAGATTTAATTTTTTAGCATTGGAAATGTAATCATAACTTCTTCATAATATTTCAAACTCGAAAAGGAATTCATCAAGATCTTCAGAAGATAAACCATGAAAGTTAGGTAAATATGAAAGTGGAATATTCTTCATGGGAGCTACTCCTCTAGGAAGATCACCAATAGGAAATCCTAAGGTAGAAAAAGATTTTTCATCGTTTACCTCTGCTTCAAGAACTACCTGTTCTTCATGGTGCAGTTCTTCATTATATCCATCCAAGGTTTCTTTTGTTTGTTCCCCTACTGCACTTTCTCGATCCTCAATGTCGTCTGCTGGTTTTTCAACTATCTTCGTTTCAAAGTTCGCTTGAAAGGAAGGTTGAGGCTTTGGTTTTTGAGAGCTTGGTCGTTGAGGAACAACAGATTCAGATTTTGATATAATCTGGTCGATGAAAGTCTTTCTTCCTCCTCTTCCTCTGCCCCTTCCACCTGTAGGGTCAGTTTCCTTGGGGGGTCCACGTCCTCTCATGCAATCTATACATCTGAAAGAAAAACGTAAATGCTTTTGAAATCTATAATTGCCTTCCCCGACAACGGCGCCAAAATGTTGGTCACTATAATTGATTATTAATTAAAACAATCAAGTGTCACATAAATTGTCAACCTAGGGAAGTTTGTTTATTTCAAAGGCAATCACACACTGTATATGCTCAATCTCAAAAGCAATCCAAAAAGTTACACTAATCACACCTTGCCTTGAACAGATTGAAGTTCTACCTTGAATTATAGTGAAAGAAATCTATCTATTGCAGAGTTTTAAGATTCAAAAGGAAATAATTATCAGAAGAATCCTGGATTACATTAAGAAATAGCAACCTAGGAAAAAGGAACCTTTCAGCACACTACAAAGAAGACTAACTATTTTGTAACAGAGAGCATGACCCTATTCCCCAAAGCAGGAATCTTCATCACCTATCTCTGACTATCACACTTTCATAAACTCATTCTGCAAACAGAATTACCAATCAAAATGATTAACAAGTACTGAAGGCTAACTATTTTGTAACAGAGAACAGGACCCTATTCCCCAAAGAAGGAATCTTCAGCACCTGTCTCTGACTATCACACTTTCATAAACTCATTCTGCAAACAGAATTACCAATCAAAATGATTATCAATTACCTAGGAATGAATTGTATGAAAACGATGTAACAATCAGTGGAAACAGAGTTTCAGCAAAAYAGAGTTTTAACAAGGTATAGATAAAAACAATAYTAACACACTAYAGAAACTAATGGGTGAATCTTGTGAAGAAGGTGGGCCCCTTCCTTCTCACAAGATTCCCCAGAAATAAAAGGGATTAAGAAGTAATGCTCAGAATGATCTTTTATTCATCTGTCAAATATGACAAGTTACAATATCCAAAGTGAACACGCTCCTCTGTGATTTGCTTCTAGCTAAGCCTTTAATAATCCCTCATTCTAATGTTGATTTCTCCACTATTTAAAGAGGAGAATCCTCTTAATACAATTAAGCATAAAATTACATGTGTACATACAAATCCTATTCTTAGTCTGATCTAATATTCTATGCTGGAATAGGATATTATGATCTCCCGTAGCAAAATGTTGTTACAGTAGTTGGAATGGTGTTGTCTTGAGGTACAGCTGTTGCAGCTGGTGTAACAACTTCTTTATTTATATTTTCTTGTTACTGTTGTTTGTAAAGCAGCACAAATCACGGATTGTTTCAGCAACGAGATTTGCATCCTGTTTGACTGTTTCAACAACGTGGTCTCAAGCAGCAGCAATGGTTGTAATGGTGTTGGCTTAAGTTATGGCTATTGCGGCCAGTGTAACAACTCCTTCTTGTTACCGCTGTATGTGAAATGTTGTTTAAGCATCGCAAATCACAGACTGTTTCAGCAACGGGATTTGCATATTGTTGACTGTTTCAACAACGTGGTCTTCAAGAAGAAACAGTATATTAACTGCACTTCAAACTATTTCAACAACTATATATTTTTTATTAATGGCTAAGTATGAGAGTAATGTAAAATTACATGTAAAACAAATTAAACATATAGCAAAGAGAAGAAACGTTATATACCTTTGGAGAAATAGGTTAAGGTGATAATGTAGGCTTAAATATGAGTGGGAAAAGTATGTAATGATAGCAAAAAGTATGAGCAAAAAGGTACATTATAGGGTCCTAACACATATGAGATTTCATGTGGTAGTCACCAATTTGGAGACGCACATTTTCACAACGCCCTCCAAATTTCATGGAGTCGCCATTGGCAATCATGATTTGGAAATCATTGACTGCATGGATATAGAAATGAGTTTCTTGGGAAATGTGGTGATGAATAAAATTATGGGTGCTTCCACTATAAAAAAAGAATGATGACCTTCCTATGCTTGATGTAACCAATTAGCTTGAGGGTTTTGGGAGTAGAGAACCCAGTGAGATCATTTAGGGAAATGACCATTTCTACTTCAGAAGGGTATGAGGGAGGGGGTATGTCAGTGATTTCAGGCGACTTAAACACAAGGGGAGTTTCAACATCCTCTTCCGAAATATCCTCCGAGATGGCCATAAAAAGATTTTGTTCCTTACACTTGTGGCCCGGAAAATATTTTTCATAAAAATTATAACAAAGGCCTTTGATTTGGCGTTCAACCATTTCAGCCCTGGTCAATTTTTGGATCTTTAGTGGAGCAGAAGGAGTAGTGGGATTTACTAGTTTAGTGCGAGGAATAAAGGAGAGTTTCCGGTTTTGAGAAGAGACAACATGTTTTTCTTCCTTAGCTCTTTTAGTAGCCTCCACCCAAATATGAGGCTCAACCATGAGGTCATGGGCACGAATCTCATCCTTGAGGCCACTGATAAAACATTCTTGAAAAAAATGCAGCAGACATGTCCTCTGTATGAAAATCCAGTCGCTCAAAAAAAGATATAAAGTCTTCCACTGTTCCAAATTGTTTCAACTTTGTCAAACGACCTAAATGGTTGGTGTCAGTGTCAAAGAATTCATAAATCTCTTCCACAAAGTGTGTCCAAGAAACATACCCTTTATTGGTTTGAGTGCTTCATTTCTGATTTATTGATCCAAGGTTCATGTCTTTCGGGTTTCCAACAAAGCCTCTAAAAATATCGGCCCTCCTGGTAAACTAGAAGGCAACACAGTACATAGGGTGCACTGAGCAGTCTCACCTGAGATAGATTTAAATGGGTGGTTGTAAGACTCAGGTGTTTATAGCCTAGGATTGAGTATGAGATAGGGGACGGTTAATACGAGCCATCTACTACGAATTTTGACTGCAATCTACTTAGTACTCACGGGGTTGCATCTATCCTTCATGGTTTAGTTCCCCGAACAACACAATCGCATTCCATAACAATGCATTAACTCATTCATTAAACATAACAATTAACTACTGGAAGAAAATAAATATATACATGCATTCATCACATTACACAAAAATTATTGTGGTTCACCCCCTCCTGGGCTAGGTCCACAAATATTTGGCTCTTGACTCTTTTATTATGGTAGTTCTGCATATCCAACACCGCGCGCTTACAATTCCCTCTGAGGGGTAAGATCTGTATGAGGAAACCTGGATCGCACCAGGCTCTCCTTAGCCTATGATTTAATTCTCAGATATTCTGCCTCTCCTCTGTTCTTAGCTCAACGACGTACAAAATTGGTCCATATCCATATTACATAATACATCAACTCGTAAATATCTATTCTAGAAAATTAGAAAAAATGGACTAATACCAAAGCGAATCCACCTCTCTATGATACCTGTGTATCTCTATTTATATATATCAGGCTCTTTAGCCCTTTACAATGTATTACCAAAACCCTAACCCTACCGACGTTAGGTCTTCCTCCCATGCACATGTGTTTTTCTTCCTCCAACTGTCATTTTCCTTATGCACACTTTCTTGGATGCGCGTGTGCTGTGTTACCTTCCATCTATTAATTTTGTTTCTGCACGCTTTATTTTCCATGATCATCCTTCTCTCCACTTCAGCCTGGTGCCAACAGGCCCCCAACATTGACATGTGACTCGTCCCGAGTCACCTAATCCTTCTGAGCTTCTTCAACCTCCTTGGTGATCGTCTGAAACTTTTCCTTGAGCTCTAGTGCTTTTCCTTGCACAGTGATAAGTTCTTTCTGCATCTTCTTTATCTCCTACGTCCCTTTGAATCATACTAGGATTGGTATGGTCTTCTGCCTCTGTTTGAGTTCTTTGATTGTTCCATTGATCCTTTCCTCTTCCTTGTCCCAGCATTGGACCTGTGGATCCTCCTCCAACCTTGTCCAAAGTTGTGTTGCTTTATCAAGCAATTCAACTACTATGCTAACCTGTTGTTCCATCTCCTGCAACTGAGTTGTTTCTTCCTGCTTCCTTTTCTCCTTCATTGTTGGTGGGGTGGTTGGTGTGAGTTGTTCATGGATATTCTTGATCTCCTTCTGATATTGATCAATTGCCTGCACTATCTGGTCAATATTTACTGCTACTGGGAGTTCATTCCCTTGCGTGGTGCTTGGGAGTTTCTCAAAAACTCCTCCCACTCTTCGTTCTAGCTCATTTCTACGTTCTTTTTGCTCCTGAATTTCGAGCTTGGCCTTCTCACAGACTTTTTCTAGTGCCTCGCGCTTCTTTGTTTATTTTTGTAGCTCGATTAAGTTTTTATGTGCACGAGACTCTACCTCGTGGTCAACGCTAACCTACAATTTGTGTAGTGCCTTTGATGGCATCCATGTCAAGACTAACTGGACATGGTACAAATCCTTCAGGGGTGTTTTCCCCACAATTTCATCCATGCACATCATGTTAATTTTTGTGTAGATCATTTCTTTTATGTGTGGCATGGGGTGGACTGGGTCTCGTTCTTATACCTCCACTCTTTCTTTGGCCTGTATTGTCAGTGGCTCTGTTCCTCTGCTGCTTCTTGTTGCATGTGCTTCCTTGAATTCCTTGAGGAACTGTCCCATTTCAGACAACTCATTTTGTAGTTTATCCCTATGATGCGTTTCATGATCGAAATCTTTTTCTAAGCAATCCTAGACCATTCTAGCGATCATTTCCCCGTCGTCCTCCATGATTATATAGTCTGGTGATACTCGTTGTGCCTTTTATTTCTTGTGCACACCTCCTTCCTGCGCGTCTGGTCTCTTATTTTCCCCTGGTTCCTGTGTGATGGGGTTTGGGGTGGTCTCCCTTGCTCCCTTATCTTGTTTTGACTATCCATTGGTCAGTTGTGTAGTCTCTTTCTTCCCCTTCTGGGTCCCTATCTTCTTTGACCCTTCATCTTCTTGAGTCGGCTTTCATGGGCATGTTCATGGTTTCTTGGGCACTTGGATTTCCGGAGGTTGTGTTTCCGCCTGTTCTTCCTCTCCTTCTGTTATTGTTCATGGTACTTCTCAGGTAATGGTTGGGATCCTCCATTCATCAGGACATTCACTGATGACCATGTCGATATCACCCTCTGTGATACAGTAGCACATTCGTATCCATTGTTTATTTGGGTCCTTCCTTGGTTGTATCCACATTGTCTGTCTTGTGGCCTAGAAATTTGCGATGTCCACATATCATGCGATAGCCTCTAGTGTTATTCTCCATGATCGACTGATAGCTTCTTGTATGTCCTGTAGGTATGCTTTGAATATGACTATTTTCTCCCTCTTATGCTTGGCCTGTGGCCTGGATCTCAGTAAGAGGTATCTTGCTCCCACTGGTTGTGGTCTAACACAAAAGATCACATACTCTGGTTCTCGCCATCTCATGAAGGCTATTAGGGTAATCAACCAAGAGTAATGAAACTATATTCCTAGGTCCTGCGCATCCTTGTAGTCCTCTTGAAACAAGTTCAATAGATATGGTGCCCAACTCACAAAAGTTCCTTCTGCGCACTGAGCTGCAATTGCAATGACTCATGTTGGTACTTCCTTTTTGCAACATTTTCTGAGCAATTTGTAAGATAATATATTTTCACTCAGTTGTGTAGCTTCGTTGTTGATTCGTTTGATTATGATGCCCCTCGTTCCTTTGGTGGTGCCATATTTCTTCTTCATTTCTTCTGCCAATTCTTTCTCCTTGGATTTTTCATCCATAATCAACACGGGATCCATTCCCCAGGTTGGTAACCCTATGATTTGTGCGATGAGCTCAACAATTATGGGTATGGTTTTGTCCAACCATATGTCCCCTCCATGTGTGACTGCTAGCAGTTGTTTGACGCATGTTTTCTCCTACTGGCCTCTGCCAAAATGTGGTAGCTTCAACAAACCTAAGATTCATGTTCTGTCCATCCCAGTTGCCCACTGGTGTGGCTGGCTAATCATTTCTCCAAGTTGGTTTACGGTTATGGTCTGCATGAAGACCCTTTGTGCAAGTTTCGGGAACTTGGTTTCATATGATACGTCATGGTCAGAGTACTTGAGCTTCTTGACATGACCCAATATCTTTGGTTCTACCTGTACTCCCACTGGTATATGTGGTAGAATAATTTATGTTGCAGGTTTCTTACGGGGTGAGCTCAGTATCTGAATTTTGTCTTCCTGTTGCAGTGGCTGGTTCAAAGTTATAGAAACTTCTGGTTGTTCCCCCATCATCCATTCTGGACAAGCTAAGGCATTGGTAGTGGTCTCCTCTACTGGTTGAACTGATATGGTCGTTTGTGACTCGGCTAGTTGCGCTAGTGCTTCCAGATTTTGTATCATTTCGTCAACCTCCAGGGCTTCTTCGGTTCTTTTTGGCTTCAATTATTGTTGGATTTCACCTCCCTTGTTCTGAGGTGCCAGCACCGCTACTGGCATATCCACTTTTGTGGCCTCTGCTTGTGGCTGTTGAATTTCTTCCAATATCGATGTAGAGTTCACCGATATCCTCTCGAGGGATGGGATTTCATCGATGTCGATGATCTCTAGTTTCTATTGTTAGTTCTCTTCCAGTGGTCCTCGTGACCTGGTGTGTACCCTGGTTGGTCTGGTTGTCTGACCTAATTCGGCGACCTTCGGTAGTGTCATAGTGGTGATTGTTGAACGTTTTCTAAGTTCAAATAATTTCTAGGAGTTCTGCGGTCTCGCTCTGGTTGTTCCGGCTGCTATTGTTCTTGCTCTGTTTTCCTTTCATGAATAGACCAGTTTCTCCTATGCTCGTGTGTTGTATGGGCTAGTCACAAAGCTTGTCGAGGATGCTTCCTCCATTATGTGTTTAATGCATCATAACTATGGGTTCAATGCATCTGCGATGATTTTGTGCTTTCCATTATGTTTGCTTTGCCATCTCATGTTGGCATGTTTAATATGATGTCCCATCGATTCTTGTTGTCCTTTAATGCCACTTAGTGATGTCCTGTCATACTACTTTTGGAGACTTTACGTTTCCCGATTTTTTTTCCTCTGTATGTAACCGTTGTTTGTGCCTTTGCCAATTTTTTTTTTTTGTTTACTAAGTGGTAGGTGGTCGACTGTCCTTGTACAACTTTAGTCGTCTCCCATTGATCATTCCTATGAGGTCTACACCTGCTAAATCTCTTAACTGTACAACTCCTCCATATGTGACATATTTTACCTCGTAGGGTCCTAGCCAATGCATCCTGAGCTTCCCCAAGTGTTGAAACAACTTGTTGTTGTAGAGAAGTACTAGATCTCCTTCTTTAAACATTTTCTTCTTGATGTGCCAATCGTGCCAAGATTTGTCTATGGATTTATGCACTTATTGATGGAATCCTACCAGGATTAGGTTTTCCTCCATTGACAATAATTGATTCAGTTTTTCCTGTACCACGGCTCGATCTGTCATCTATGTGATAGCTACTACGTGTAAGATGGGTACTGAAAATTGTAATGGAACTACTTCTTCTTGGCCATAGACTAGATTGAATGGTGTGTGCCCTATCAACTTTTTGCATGTGGTATTATATGCCCATAATACTGCTAGTACTTTGAGGTCCCAGCCATCTCTGTTGACGTTATAGATCTTTGTTAATGTGTTCTCCAGAATTTTGTTGAAGGCTTCTACTATGCCATTTTCTTGTGGGTGGTACGATGTGGTATTTTGGTGATGAACTTCAAACTCTTCAGTCAGTGCACAAATGGTGTTGTTTAGGAAGTGTGTACCTTGGTCACTCATCAAAACTCTTGGGCACCCAAATCTAGTGATGACTTGTCCAAATAAGAAATGTGCATTTGTCTCTGCGCTACAATCTTTTACTGGTGCAACTTTCACCCATCTTGTAAGGTATTTTGTCACGGTAATAATGTATCTTTCCCCTATTCTTTTAGATGGTGGGTTAATTGGTCCCACAAAGTTGATTTCCCATTTATCAAAGGCATGTAATGTCACTTGTGGTCCTAGTGGAATATTTTCCCTTTTGTTGGGTTTGCCTACCGTTTGATAGACATCGCATCCCTAACAGTACTCTTTCGAGTTCCTGTGAATCATTGGCCACCATAGTCCTGCGTGGTATATTTTCCTGCATAATGCCCTCCTGCGATTCCCTTGTGGGATTCTACTAACACTCTTGGTCATTCGTGCACTAATACATGCCTTCGCAAGATGTTGTCTGCGCCCATTTTGTATAGGTGTCCTATGATCAGTTGGTAGTCAGATGTGTGCACTACTAGGTTCTTCTTCTGCATAGTGGTATATTCTTGCGGCGCAGTACCTATTCTTAAGTACTGGATTATCTCTGTGAAGTAGTCATCAACAATTTGTACTGAGAATAACTGTGCATACAGAAAGGTGTCTTCTAAATTCATAGGTTCTTCTCCATTTGTGACCCTAGATAGGTGGTCGGGTCCTTCATTCAGTTTCCCTGGTTTAAATATTACTTCAAAATCAAATTCTTGAAATAGTAGTATCCATCGATAGATTCTCCCCCCCAACACTAGCTTGTTGACTAGGTATTTCAGGGCTAAGTGATCTGTAAACATCTTAAAGTGTTTTCCCAATAGGTAATGTCTAAACTTCTACAGTGCATAGACCATGGCTAGGCCTTCTCTTTCTGTCGTGTTATAATTTTGTTCTGAGTATGATAGTTTTCTTCTTGCGAACGCTATCGGATGATCCAAGTCTCCCTCTGTTATAAACCTAAAATGCACCATACAGGTTTACCTGGCATCAGGCCAACTCATGCCTCTTCCTAGCCAAAGCCATGCTGAGTAATTCCTCAAAAACCACTTAAAAACAAGCAACCCACGCCCTAACTTCTCACTGGGCGCGGGCATCCGCTTGTTGTCCTCTTACTGCACGCGGGTATCCGCGGGCTAGCCTAAAACAGCCCGCGAGTACCTAACAATGCAAAAAATCAGGGAAGTTTCCGCCAAGACTCGGGGCTTTTTGTCAGTTAACTGAAACTCTCCGCCATGCATGGCTGAGAGTTCGACTAAAACCCTAGCTCTTCCTAGCC
>SNQJ01S0122642.1:32428-49491 GCA_010110895.2 Picea sitchensis | reverse complement strand
GATGGTTGTTGTAAGAAATATTTCTTTTTGGTTGTTGAGAATTATTTTGAAGCTGATGTGAATTGAGAAGTCCTTTTGGACCAGAGACAAGTTATTTTCATCAAATGCATGTGATTGGATGTGGAGAAGAACTATTTCCTATCTCATTTCATGAATGATGCTATAATGAGTAAGAGCTATTTAATCTATTGTCAAGTTATCCGGTGCAATATTTTGTTGTTCTTCACTTTAATGATGAAGATGAATCATTGTATTTTCATGTGATGAATGATTATGGTAGATGAATTATTTTGCTTTCCATTATCTTATTTTCATGTGTGTTTTATTTTTGATTATTAGTTTCTCAGGCAGTAATTGGATGCTCACATGGTTAATGTATTAGTACTAGGCCTGTGGTATAGAATCATTGTCTGCATGCTTGAGCAGCGGGTTATCCCAAGTTCAACCTCTTCCCCAGTAGTTAGAACTTAATTTTGTTTGTCACCAAGTTGGTTTATGCCGGCTTACATCTCATATTAGTCCTATCCAAGAGAAAATACAAAAAAAGATAGTCTAAACTGAAGGAAGAGCCTTCACAAGAAAACATAAAGCCCATCGATAAATTGGTTGGATTGTAAGATCTGGAGAACCATTCCACCATTAAATGCTGTAGAGTCTAATTGGGCCTCGGTGGTGGGTTTGGTTCCTACTATTGAACCAGGGATCTAGGACCCATCAATAGAATTGGTGCTAGAAGGAGGGGATGAGAATGAATGGTTGAACATATATTTTATATAGTTTTTCAAATAGTCCACAGATTCATAACAACCCACATGCATGGCTAGTCATTCACAAGACAACCCACACACACAGAGTACTCTTGAAAAGAGTAACTCACCCTAGCCCGAGGAAGAACAATTATACCCTGACATACCTTATGCTCTTCCTCATGAGGAATTAAATCAGTTTAGAAGGATCACAAGAGCGTACACCCGAAAGATCAGTGTGTTATACTTAGCCCTGATACTTCCTTGAAGAAAACAAATAAGAAGATCAGTGGTCAATACTCCTGATGAAGTTTTCATGCACACGGTAGAATAACTAATAGATTTTGCGATCACCGAAATCGAGCACCCTCTGAATATGATACCCAAAACGCCAACCGAGAATGTCTCTGAGCCAGATGATTTTTTGGAAGAGGAGGAGTTTAACTCAGAATCAGAAGATATGGAAGGTAATAATGAACATGAGGAAGAAAGGGAAAATCCTCCTCAGAACAACCAACCTTGGTTGGTCGGATACATTGTAGCCATCCTGGGACGAGTACACAATCTTCCTCGACATTTGAAGAAGCTACTTCCTAAATTCGACCCTAAAACCTCTAGATTACCGGAAGACCATATCAAGAAGTTCATACTCGCTATCAGACTTATGAATGTCCATCATGAAGATGTAGTGTGTAGGATTTTCCCCTATACATTTGAAAATTCATCTTCCACGTTGTACTTTAATCTGCCAGTAGGATCCATAACTAGATGGACGAAGTTCCAAAATGATTTTCTAAACAAATTTGTAGAGGAAACTACTACGAGAGCTCTGATTGTTGATTTGTTCGCAACCACCATGATTCTGAAAGAAAGAGTCAAATATTTCAATCAAAGATTCACGACCATCTTAAACAAATTCCATCCCGCTGTGAATCCAACTCAAGACTTGCAAATCGAGGTTTATGTTAATGTGCTCCTGACCTCTATTTCTATGTTTGTAAAAAGGGTTGCCAAGTAGACCTTGGCTGAAAATTTTGAAAAATAAAAAATGATAGAATTCCAGATGAAACGATGTAAAGAAGGCCAGGCTTCACTAGTAAAGAAAGAAGTCCAGCCTCCTCCCAGGAGAGGACTCCTTTTGACTAGATCGTTAGGGAAACAAACTAAATAGACTCCCAACAAGGGTAATGGAGACATAGAAGATTTACAATGCATGGTTAATAAATTATCAAACGAGATCATAGACATGAAGAGAAATGTGAGGGAGGGAAACCAAGGCCAAAGACCCTATAAACCTTTCTTTAAAAGAAACCCACCGTTCAAAGCAATTGAGACACCCCTAGCGAACTTGAATATTAATCTAGGGAATGTAGCATCTGATTATTTCTGTACTTACCACTAGGAAAAACACTTCGAAAGAGACTGCCCTCAATGGGTGCATGCCATGAATTTGATGGCCAATTGGTTTCTAGACAAAGTATCCCCAACCGAATAGCCAAGCAGTTCAGTTATGAACATTATTGACCAGGAAGAGATTGACCCACCACAAGATACAACCATGCTGATATGGGATATCGACCTGATCATGCCTTCCGACGACCTGTTTGAGTCTCACAAAACACCTGTGGAAGTCTCAGTGGTACAGAAACGCAGTAAAGGTCCACCTGTCCAGAAAGATTTCGCTACCACCCAAACTTCGAGGAGTAAGGTCACCCCCGATCTATCGAGAGCACCTTTTTCTCTCGGTAAAAACCCTATAAGCATCCATACTTAGGAATCACCCAAATTGGATTACAACGTGGCTGAATATTTGAAGAAGTTTAAAGATAATATATCGGTTATGGACATATGCAGGATTTCTCAACAGAAGGACTTTCTGTTACAATCTTTGAACTTGGTAGAAAACCCTACGAATGGAAACAGTCAGGAAATAAATCTATCTCCCACAGATCTGGTGAGAAAACCGACTGTGAACACCTGCTTAGAAGATAGAAAGGAAAAACCTTTTGTTCCATTGTTCCTCTTAACGTTTGAAGTATTCAATAGAAACCTTCACAATTGTTTGGTATATTCTGGAGCGTTTTCCAACGCTATGCCCTTGTCTATTTGCAAAAAATTAACTACCGTTCCTCTCAAGAGTGATAAACATGCCACACAACTAGATAGAACCCAGGTCAAGGTCATGGGGGAAATTAAATATGTAATAATCAGAATGGCGACACATCCCAAGTTTGTGCAAGTGATTGACATCATTGTAGTAGATATTCCAAAGGCCTATGGGTTATTACTAAGTCTATATTGGTCTGAAAAGCTAAACAGATACTTCAGTACCGATTGGGAACACCTTTGGCTACCACTGAAGGGATACAAGAACATGATCAGAATCGATAGGGAGAGATATCTGAAACATATAGTCACTGATCTAGAAACCTTGAACGAACTCTCATCCACAGATTCCCCCGTGTTGGGAAATTATTCTTGTGATTCCCACTTCAGAAAATTTTCTCCTCTCTTGTCCAATGTCCCTCTAACTCAAAACTATGAAATGGTTTTTCAAGAGAAGTCGTCGATATCGAAAGAAGACACCCTCTTCTGTCAAGACCATGTGCTAGAGATTACAAAACAAAATATAAGAGAGCAAGAAATTAATAAGGAAGAGGAAAAAGGAAATTTTTTGTTCACAAATTTGGACTTTATATTTTGATGGATCTAAATCGCAAGAAGCGTTAGGAGCAGGGAGCATCCTCATTGATCCTAAAGGTAAACATCATTTCCTATCCTGTAGGCTATAATTTGAATGTACGAACAACACTGTCGAATATGAAGCTCTAGTACAAGGATTAAAGAAAGCTATAGATTTGAATGTCAAAGAATTGAAGGTTTTCAGAATCTGAAATTATCGTTAGACAAGTAAGAAATACTATAAATTGCAATTCCCCGCACCTAAAGAATTATCAACAGGAGGTGCATGGGTTAATAGAGCATTTTGAAGCCTTCAATATTACAATGATCCTCGGAGAAAATAATATTCTTGCTGACTCCTTGGACACAGCTGCTTCTAGGATGTTGCCTCTAGAAGATTATGAAGCCTCTCGATTCACTGTGGAGCTTCTCTACAAACTGTCAATGCCTAATAACATTTCTAACTGGAAATTATTTGAAGGAGATGAAAAGATCATAAACTTCTTGACTAACCAAGACAATTTCAAAGATTTGGCTATTGACGATGAAGTATTCCAAGAGAAATCGACAGAGACTGATCCTCAGACATATAAACCTATTGATAAATCAAAGTCTCACATGATCCCGAAAGGGATAGTTAATTTAGAAAATCTGTTTGATCTGAAAGAGTGATTTAAGGGGCCTAAAAATGCAAAGACTGGTAGCTCTTATCCCCTGCATGAAACTATAAATCTTGGGACCCCGTAAAACCCAAAGAATGTGAATCTCAATAAGATTGTATCTAAAGAGGAAAGGAAAGCTTATCTCAAATTGTTTAGACAATACTAAGATGTCTTTGCATGGTCCTATCGAGATCTGAAAACGTATGATACCTGCATCATTCAACACACTATCCTGTTAAAACCCGAAGTGAAACATTTCCAATAGAAGCTCCGAAAGTATCACCCATCCGTGGAACCTCTCATGTATCGAAAATTAAAGAATCTCTTAGATTCCAAGATCTTTTTCCAGGTTAGGCATTCTGCATGGGTAGCAAATATGGTTCTTGTAAGGAAAAAGGCTGGAGAAATTTGTTTATGAGTAGATTTTAGAAATCTCAACAAATCTTCAGAAAAGGACAATTACCCAGTCCCACCGATGGAACAACTCTTGTAGACCGTGTCTAGCTCATAGGTTTTCTCTCTACTAGATGGTTTCTCTGGTTACAACCAAGTCTTGGTTTCAGAGGAAGATCTTTTAAAAACTACCTTCCGAACCAAGTGGGGAACCTCCACTTATAAATGCATGCCTTTTGAGTTAATTAACACAGGAGAGACCTTCCAAAGAGGAATGTAAGTAGATTTTTGGGGATTAATCAACAAGTGTGTGTTAGTGTATCTAGACTATGTAAATATGTATTCAAAGAATAGAGAAGAACACATCCAACACTTAACTCAGATTTTCAAAAAGTGTAGGAAATACGGTATATCCTTAAACCCTAAGAAAACTATCTTCAGTGTCGAGGAAGGTAAGTTGTTAGGTCACATTATATCTCAAGCAGGCATTCACATAGACCCAGAAAGGATTAAATCCATATCTCAACTCCCATTGCCTCACAACAAGAAATCCATGCATTCTTTTTTCGGGCAAATCAATTTTGTGAGGAAATTCACTCCCGATTTCATGGAAACTATAAAAACCTTACAAAAGATGATTTACAAAGATGTCAAATTTAAATGGGATGATGAAAGAAAGGATGCTTTTAGCAACATCAAAACTGCCATATCTCAAGCCCCCGTGTTACAAAGTCCCGATTTTAATAGAGATTTATTCCTCTATACTTTCACCTCCGACCAATCGCTAGCTGCAGTTTTGACTCAGAAGGATGATGGAAACAATGAGGCCCCAGTGTCATTCATGAGCACTAATATCCAAGGAGTTGAGCTCAATTATCCTTCTATAGATAAACAAGCCTATGCGGTATATAAGGAAGTAAAACACTTTAGGTCTTACATTATCAAGAACCACACCAAGATAATTGTGCCACATCCAATGGTCCGATCCTTTTTCACCCAAAAGGAGATGGGGGGAAGAAGAGGGAACTGGATGACTATGGTCCAATAATTTGATCTATATATAGAACCTGCCAAACTAGTCAAAGGGAAAGGATTATGCAAACTTGCAGCCGCAACCCAGGATCAAGTTAATGAAGATTCTGGATGGGAGAACGAAATGGCGCTATGGTGTGGTGAATTTTCATATATCTCCCCAGGACAAGAGTCTTGGTATAATAATTTATCTTATCTCCTACACCATGGGACTTGCCCAGAAAATCTCAACCCTAGGGGAATGAGAGCTCTCAGGTTAAAATCTGCATAATATCGCCTTATAAGTTCAGTACTCTTCTGAATTAATTATGATGGGGTACTGCTAATATGTCTCGAACATGAATATGCAGACAAGGTTCTGAAAGAGATTCATGATGGACTTGTAGGTGGACATTTTTTGGGAAACACCACTGCTCATAATATATTGAGAGATGGTTATTATTGGCCCACCTTGTTCAAAGACGCTCACACCTATGCTAGAAATTGTAAAACTTGTCAAATGGGTGTCGGGAAGGAGAAGAGGGTAGTAGTTCAACTCCAACCAGTAACTGTCTCTAGGCCTTTTGAGTAATGGGGGTTGGATATCATAGGAGAAATTACACCCAACTCTTAAAAAAAACACAAGTACATTCTCACTGCCACCAACTATTTTACGAAATGGGTAGAGGCCATCCCTCTGAGTCATGTAAATGAGAAGGTGGTAATCGAATTCCTAGAAAAACAACTAATCACGAGGTTTGGTGTCCCTTCTGTCCTGGTATTTGATAATGAAACTTATTTTTCTTCCACCCTATTGACGGAGTTTGCTTTGGACAAAGGAATCATAATCAGATACTCTACAAATTATTATCCACAAGGAAACGGTGTGGCAGAATCAACTAACAAGAACCTAGTAAGAATATTAAAGAAGACAGTCATAGACAACCAAAGGAATTGGCATAATCTACTCCATAACGATCTGCGGGCCGATAGACTCACACCCAAGGAATCTATAGGGAATTCACCATACTTTATGGTTTATGGGAAAGAATCCATCCTCCCAAATGGGCTCTATCTCCCATCTCTTCAACTAGCCCAAGATTCCAGTGAAGAACTGTCATTTGCCATACAAAAAAGGATCAACACTCTGCTCATGCTGGAAGAAGAGAGAGAAAAGGCTAGTAAAAATTCCTATCTCACCATCAGACAGTGAAAATATGGTTCAATAAGAATAAGGCTAAAGAGAAGAAATCCGAAGTAGGAGACTTAGTCTTGAAGTGGGACAGAGCAAATGAACCAAAAGGGAAGCATTCTAAGTTTCAAAATCTGTGGCTTGGACATTTCCAAGTGGCTGAGAAAATTGGGGCAGACACTTATCGGTTGCAGAACCTGAGGGGGGAACCTGATTCCCTCCCAGTGAATGGCCAGGCCCTAAAACAATTTTTCCAATAAAAAAAATAAAAATAAAATAAAAAATTGCGTTTTATGTTCTTTTTGAGTATTTTCACGATTGCAAAATGCATTTTTGTTGTTTTCTTTTATTTCTGGATTTATGTGCTTCTGAAAGTTATGTCTAGAAAGACAATGGTTGACCTTAAAATCATGCAACATAACGAACTCTGTTCCTAACCCATCGCTCACTTACAAACACAAGAAGCATTGGAAAAATTGTGGTTTCTCTGAGGAGTCCTCTATCTAACCTAAGAAAATGAAAAACTTTGAAGAGATGCCAGAAATGTCTACGTGGTGGTTTGGTAAGACATTAAGGGAAATAAGGAAAGCTGGAAAGGACTACATGAACCCAGAAGACAAAGCTAGCAAAGGATCCACCTTAATCATCTCAACTTGCAAAATTAAATTGACATCCTCCTCTCCCACTCGCCCAGGACATCATGCTGAAACAAAATTGATATTCTCAAAAGAGTGAAAAGTAGGAGATGGTATGCAGATATCTTTGTCGGGGCTATGGACTCTCGTTGGCAGTGGAGAAAGGTCTGTGATGCTAGGGTGACTCTGCCGGGGCTATGAACGCTCACTGGAAACAAAGTGACACCAAAGAAAGTGAGTAGAGGTAACTAAAGGCTTCATGCCAGTGAATGCTTTGCTAAACTTTCGTAAAAAGGGGGCATGAGTCAATGTTAAAGGAAACGAAGGAGGAAAAAGGGTTAAAACCTTGCGGGTAGACCTGGAAGCATCGACCGAACAATTTCAAATGAAAAGGTAAAGAGGTTTTGATTTAAAACTAGTCAAGGTTCTCCATCAACTTCCATATCAACTGAGCCGCAAAGGAAAAACAAAGATTCTGATTTTTCCCAGGGAATCACCATTTCTTGAGCACTCAACACACCCTAAAAATTATATGTCAAATTTTTACTTTTTGGGTACCACTTGATCTTTCGCACTGTCTAATTTTGCTTCGATATGTACTGTTTCTTGTGCTTATCATTTTTTGTATTTTCATGTTGAGTCTTTTAAAGTTTGCTCGAGCCTACTAGAATCATCATAACTTTCAAAATATACTAACATGTATTTAAAGAACTGACATTCGAAATTTTTCCCCGACGCGCTCAAGAAATTCGACATCGAGAAATATTAGAAGTGACAAAAAGTCGCTCGAGAAAACCAAAATAGCCGAGCTCCAATATTCATCGGCATCGACCGACGGTAGTTTTTATCACACATTAGACATCACTCAAGAACATCGTTGATGACTGACCCATGTCGGTGTTGGTAGCAAATGAGGAGAATAATCATCGCACAAATGAAGGAATGATATCGCCGATCGCCGACTTCCGAAATGTTTTCCGCATCGTGGATTTACGAAGATGACAACCCACAACGAAACTATGTACTTGAAATATCCCCGATTGTCGATCGCCGATAACCTTCTGCATTGGAAATACCAGGCTTACCTTAATACACAAGTTTTCTATTTAAGAAACTCGACCTCGACTGAAGATGCATGGTCAAGCTACCTATCCTCAATTTCCACGTGTCATTGCCCGAGTGACTAGACTTACAATCGAGTTTCCCTAAGGTCATTACTATCTCCTGGGATCCATGTTTCACCTTGAACCAATTCTGCCACATCAACATCGTGCGTCGAAAACTGTCGGCATCAGAATCTTTCTCAAGAGGATACCAACGAAAACATACACAGGGATGTCGTTGATTCTCGACCTTTCCACTGAGAAATGCGACATGATGGGATGTTTTAGCTCTAAGATACGCTGGATATGACTCATTTAAAGGGTTAATTAATTCTAGGATCACGCATTAGTTTCTAATTCGTGTGTAAATCAAAAGGACCGCTTAAGATTACTGATACAATGCATGTCCCTCCGCGCCTCCGTCGTCAACCAACATAGAATTTATTTGCAGAGATTCAACGGTAGGTTTCTTTGAATTACATCCATTACTCGTATTAAATGGTTGATACAACTGATAGGATATCTCCCATTATATTCTTTTGAGTCGTTGTGTATGATCTCATTCTACATGCAAAGAAGTTCAGAGCACCTAGAGGAGCAAGATGAGAAATCTAGGGAAAGCCTCCAAGGTCCAGTGAGTATTAAGCAACATTTTTAGCAAGAATTACAGGTATGTACCAGTTTATGGGTGTTTTACGCTTCAGTCCACATGTTTTCATCCAACGTTACTCTGCACACATGTCTAAAGGATCGTTTTCAGCTACAGGAACAATGCCCTCGAAGAAACCCACCACCAAGAAATCCCCAAGGGTGCCAAAGATGCAAGAACCAGAGGCGGGAGAAGGTTCATCCCCAACAGTTGTAAGGCAATTGGAATTTTCTCCAAAGCTAGAGCCTGTCATCAAGACATCCACCAAGAAGGCCTTCATCCATCCCTTGATCTTTGGAGACACATAGGAAAACATTGGGACCAAAACATTATTCCCTCGTTGGGAAGAACTGTTTAAGAAAATAAAGATGGAGGAACCCCCCTAGTATACCCTGGACAATGATTCTGATACGAGAAACATCAATGATGAAGTTCTCCCTAATGTCCACAAGGATTATTTGCAGATGGTGGCAAGCAAGACTCCATTATTTACCTGCATCGAACTCTTGAAATGGCTTATTGATCACACTGATGCACATAGGTGTTTAATTAATGACAAAAATGGAGGATGCGTCGATGTTTTCCTCCCAGTAGAAGTTCAAAGTTACTACAAGATTAGGGAGCCAGAGGAATGTTTAAACACTGAATTTGTTTTGAGTTTCTATCAGAAGCACAACACCAGCAAGATTATGGCATCCTGGTGGAGAGAGGATAAAAATTTCACCAATCGGACCTCCGACTGGTACCCGACGACCAACCTGAGAGAGACTTACATCTATCTGATGGACCTCCTCTGCCAATTGCATGGGGAGAAAGACTACTCCATGTTTTTGGAGGTGTGGACACCTTTGTCTTATACTGTAGCCATTTTTGGAACAGGTTTTAACTGGGGTGAAATAATATCCAAAGAGTTAAGAACTTGCATACGACAAGCTCAGACACCGAAAGAGGGAGAAACCCTTTCCTTCTACATGGTCTCATATCTGTTGGATGTCGTCTGTGCCAAGAACATATTTGCTAGAATGAACTTAAGATGGAATTCCTTTGAGCTCTCGGTCCATGTATACTTCGGCATCTTATGGGAAAAAAGGTACAAGAAATCCTATTCTCTTATATGTGACCAGTTTATTTCACACATTTATTCTTTGTTGTTCAAGAAAGAGTCCCCAAGGCTGTCAGATGCGGCCAAAAGGGTTGTATCAAAAGTAGGTCACTGGTATATAGATGAGCGTGAGACCTACATCAGGTTTTTTGATGCCACAGGGGCACCCCATCTGTTACCTATATATGTCCCCGATCGACTACTGTTAGTGGAAATTTGTTATCAAACCATTCTGCAAGGCTGTACCGCCACTTTAATAAAGGACAAGAAGCAAACATTCATACCTTATGGGCTTCATATTGGCTTCTACATGGTCAAGGACACTGCACATGCCAAGCAAGAAGGGTTAAGCTAATTGGAATTCTGATTCCAGACTGGTCGTTTTCACAAGCACGATCCCAAGGGTCTGGTCCTAAAAAATGCATCGTAGGTATCATGCTGTTGGTCTTATGCCCATGACCAATATCAAGACTGGAATGAGGTGGAGGCAAGGATGGCTGATCCTAAAACAACCATGTTCAAGGCCATGAGTTGGGAGGAACAAACAACGGCCTTGGAGAAAATGGCTCAAGAAATTCTCAGGGCCTGAGAAGGAAGGGTAGCATCTAAACCGGGCGAAGTAGTGGATTCTCCCCAAGAAGCCATCAAAGTGACAAAAGTTTCTCAAGCATCCCCAGTACAAGTCAGGAATTTCCTTGAGGTTCAAGCTATACAGGGGATGGGGGAACTCTTGTATCAACAGGCCCGGTTGTTTATGAAACAGATGTAGGATAACCTAGACCTCGTCAGAGTGCTTAGGCTTCCAACCAATAGCCCAGAAGAAATCCCGATGGAGCCAAGCGACCCTGATTTTGTAAACCTTGGTAACACCAATGGGTGAGATGACCCATAATCCGTAACACCATCGACCAATTCATTGGCAGTCATGACGACTCAACCAGAGACAAGCCAGGTCTTCTCAGGGACCTAAGAAGACCCTTGTGCGTGTCCTAGAAGAAAAGGGACATGAGAAAAGGGACCTCAGAAGACCCTTGTGCATGTCCTAGAAGAAAAGGGACCTGAGAAGATCGATTCTCCTGAGCCCGAGGTCCAAACCCAGGAGGTCTCACAAAAGGAAAAAGGAGACAAAAGTGGTCCCGAGACAAAGGGGACCAATGTGTCGAAAACCGGAGTAGACAATCCAAAGGACAAGCCCATACCAGATGAGTCAAAGAAAGGATCCCCACAAAAAGAAATCAGTGATCCAACGACCAATGAGAAAGTAAGTAACAAGTCTGTACCCGACGTCTTTATTCCTCTCAATACTTAAATCCCTGACAAGCGACGGGTAGAGGCTGGGCCTTCAGAGCACAACGAAGAAGTTCAAGAACCCGACCTTGAATAAGTATACACCACCGGTAACCTGGGAAACACACTTACATGGGATGATAAATAGATACCCGAGCCGGTAGATGAGGTAGCATATATCTATGTGATCTCCTTCAATCGAAAGAGAAAGGCCATCATCCAAAGAACCACAAATAAGTGAAGGATCACATTAGATCGCTCCATCCTCATCACTACAGAGGAAAATTTGATAAACACAACAGATGCTCGAACTTCGGAGCTCCTCGGTGTGGGGATGGCGCTCTCGGATGCCACCTTGGACAGAGCCAAAAGAGATGAAAAGGAGTTGGCCACTTACCTAAAGGAATTAGAACATTTATGCCACCTGGATGAGTACTATTAGAGAGCCACCCAAACCACAATATATCTAAAAAGAGAGTTCGAAGAAGTTTACAATCAGTTCACTAAAGAACGACGCATTTTTACACAGAAAATAGTTGAACTCTAGGAGGACACTCTCATGTCACTCGCAACATGCAAAGACATGGAGAAATGGTATGAAAGGGCACAACAAGCAATAGAAAGACTTGAATACATTGATGGAGTCCAGTAGGAATGAGGCAAATAAGAAGCATATAGATGTTGGGCAAGAGTATTCTTAATCACATGAAGTGATCAATCGAGTACTGGGCTAAGATGTCTCAGGTCCCACACCGAGAAATTCAAGAGTAGTGGATTAGATGCAAGAAACATTGGGATAAAATCAATAAAGCAATGAAGGATATCAGACTTCCCGAGTTCGATACCCATGACAACTTCGTCGACTTGTGCGACGTAGTCGAGTCGCATACCAGGGAAGATTCACTGTAGGCCGAAGAGCTCACCAACATGATCGACACAGTGCCAGGGCAAGTGCAACGATTTTTGGAGCACCCGATTAGAGCGTGAACCGTGCTGCAACATTTGAACACCAGTATGGTGAAGTACCAGACACATGCGATGGATATTAGAGGGATTCACGCGGCTCCAATGGAACAACACAGATTTCCATGGGCCCAAACTTGTGAAGAATTGTTTATCAGTTGGTCTGAGTGCGAAAAAAGTCACCCTTTTCAAAATATAACTCGGGTTGATTGTTAAATAAACTGTTAGAAGATGACGCCACATGGTGAATTTTGTTTTGCTTAAACTGCACTTAGCTGTTAATTTCAGTTGAAATTTACATTATAAATAAAGACATCGACCAATTAGTTAGGGGTCGATGGTTGTTGTAAGAACTCTTTATTTTTGGTTGTTGAGAATTAATTTGAAGCTGCTATGAATTGAGAAGTCCTTCTGGACAAGAGACAAGTTATTTTCATCAAATGCATGTGATTGGACGTGGAGAAGAACTATTTCCTATCTCATTTCATGAATGATGTTGTAACAAGTAAGAGATATTTAATATATTGTCAAGTTATCTGGTGCAATATTTTGTTGTTCTTTACTTTAATGATGAAGATGAATGATTATGGTAGAAGAATGATTTTTCTTGCATTATCTTATTTCCATGTGTGTTTTCTTTCTTATTATTAGTTTCTCAGGCAGTAATTGCATGCTCACATGGTTAATGTATTAGTACTAGGCTTGTGGTATAGAATCATTGTCTGCAGGATTGCGCAACGGGTTATCCCAAGTTCAGCCTCTTCCCCATCAACATCTGCATACCCATGTAGAAATAAACCACCACTGGATGTATATCTCAGACCATAAGTAATGGTCCCTCTGAGATATATAAATATGTGTTTTTCTTCCACCCAGTGTCTCTATCTCATTTCAGTCATGAACTGACTCATTGCAATCACTCCATAGCATATATCTGGCCTAGTGTGGATCATGTACATCAATGATCCAATCATCTTCCTATACATGGTAGGATCCACCAAATCTGAACATGTATCAGAATCATGCAGCTTCATCAGGTTGGTAACCATCGGAGTAGACATGGATTTGCAATCCATCATACAAAACCTCTTTAGTACATCCACTGTGTATTTTCCTTGTGCCAGAAATATCTCTCCCTGTCTTTGCCACACTTCCAATCCTTGGAAGTAATGCATCAAGCCTAAGTCTTTCATCTTGAATTTTGAGGTTATCTCCCTCTTACACTAGGCTATTAGCCCTTCATTTCCTATTAGAAAGAGATCATCAACATACAGGATTAGTATAACAGGTTGGTTATCTCTTACCTTGAAGTATAGATTTTCATCAACATCACTTTTCTGAAAGCCCAGGATTTTAAGAAAGCCATCATTCCTTTCATACCAAACTCTGGGAGCCTGCTTAAGACCATACAAGGCCTTCCTTAGCTTGCATACATGAGTGCCTTTGTTATGCAGTATAAAAACATATGGTTGTTCCACAAAGACCTCCTGTTCAATCCTTCCATTCAAGAATGTTGTTTTTACATCCATTTGATGTAGTTTCCAACCAAGTTCGGAAGCTAAAGAAATAATAACTCGAATGGAGGTATACCTGGATACAGGAGAAAAAGTCTCTTCGTAGTCAATTCCTTCTTTCTGAGTGAAGCCTCTAGCTAGAAATATTTCTTTGAACTTTTCCACACTTCCATCAGCTGCATGTTTGATCTTATAGATCCATTTGGAAGAAACCATTGATTTGTCTTTTGGCCTTGGCACAATGTCCCAGACATTGCTCTTTATAATAAACCTGCATTCCTCAAGCATAGAATCCTTCCATACTTGTAAGTTATCTTCTTGTTCAAATTAAGAAGGTTTGACATCACTAATGCTGCTCATCAGTGCAACATAGCCTCCAAACCTATGAGGCCTCTTCCTTTCCCCGAAAGTTCCTTTGGGAGAAGCTATCCTTTCTGCTTCCTTCACTATTTATTTAAGCCACCCTGGCTTCCTTTTGGCTAGAGGTTCTTCAAGAGTTCTTTCTAACAATTCAGCAATTTCTAGGGGCTCATTACTTGACCCTTCACGAGGTTCCTTGCTGCAGGTGAGGGGTGTGTGTCCATACCTCCAACTCACCTGCTTCCAGGATCGTTCAATTCCCTGTTTCGAGCCGAAATTGGCTCCTTAGATTCCTCCTGCTGGAGTCCTTTTCTAAAATTCGACCCAATCCACAGGTCCTTACGTTCCCCCTTACAACCTTCAACACTTGACCATGGTTATCCCCGACTCTGTATCAGGGTTCAAGGTTTTGCGGTTCTCGTTGTCGAGAGTCACTGTCCTCTCGAATCTCGGATTCACGATTAGCTCTTTATCCCGGCCTTAGCCCCTCTGGCTATTCCCTTTGGTCCATGCGACCTTCTTCCATAAGACCGTAGTCTTATCTTTTCTTCTGTCGGCTTTCAAACATCAAAACCCGATGTGCCCTTGTGCTCTAGCCCTCCCCGGCTATATCATGGTCCATACGACCACCTCCGATATGACCTCAGTCAAATAGCATCCCATCGGGGTTTTGGGGTTCGCTAGTTTTCAATGCAAGTTTTTCACCACCATGGAATCCCCGATATGCCGATCAACGATGCGCTCCAGTTCTCTGACAACTGGTCTCCACTAACCTCCTACTGTGGCCCACACGCCTTATCGGGAAATTGCGTTTTGTGATTCTACAATGCACGAAACCTATGTGCTCGACATCTCCGATATCCCGATTTTCGACTCCTCCTAGGTGAATGACACCTGTCCTCCACACTGGTCCCTATTGCGGCTTTTCCCCTGTGCGCTGATGGCTGCCACGCGCCCTCCTAGGTGGACGATCTCGATTACATCGGGATTTCGGGACTTCCGATGTCCTGTTTCCCTCGACCTCGAGAAATCTGATTCTCCGAATGCCGATATCCCGATCCTTCGATGGATTCCTGCCACCTGTCCACCGAACGGACAATCCAGATTACGTCACCGATTTGAGACCTGCAAGTCCCGATGCCTGGTGCCTCGGATCTCTGGAATGGACGATCGCGTGACACGTGCCCCTTCTCAAACGGACAGCTCAGATTTGCTCTCGGGATTTCGAGACTTTCGAGACCCCGGTTCTCATGACCTCGAGAACTCTGATTTCCCGATGGCCAAGATCCCGACTGCTATCCCTCGTGCAGCTTCTACCAATCCAACGACTGACGGGATTTCCCCTTCTGATCTGACGGTTCAGACCTGCTCTTCTGTGTGCTCCTCCTCCTGAGGCTAAACCGTGCTCTACTTCTCCCGATCCAACGGATGACGGGATTTCTCTCATGAGATCCAATGACTGTCAGTCCTCCTCTTTCTATGGGCTCCTTCTGAGCTCCTCCTGGACGTGGAAATCCAACGGTCCAGATCTATTTTATCCGCTTGATCCGATGGCTCCTGTGCTCCCCTGAGCTTTCGCGCTTTCTTCTCTGCTCTTAGAAGAATTTCAAATTCTCCAAAGGTTTCAACCTTTGCTTGTTCTATCCTGCAAACTCCTCAACTTGAAGTCTTGTCTGATGCACGTAAGAAAACGCTAACTTTCCTGAGCTTCTTCCCTTTGAATCCTCACAGGATTCTTTGACTCCTGTACTCCTGTAGAGTCTTCGCGTGTACACACAGTGTTGTCCCTCCTGAGCTTATACAATCACTCAGGCCCCTAAGGGTTTCCTATCCTTCTTCTCCCTCAGATGGAGAATATTGACGCCTTCCTGGCTTTCTGCTCAAGCAACCTCCTTTCTGAGTCTTTCTGGGTATTCAACAACCCAATACAAATCCCTTAGTGTACTCTGCTTTTTGCTTCAGAACTCCAAGAGTTCTCTCCTCCTGTGCCTGCCCGCACACTTACTCAACGCCCTCCTGGCGGAGTCCCTTTCTTCAGAACACTCAGCAGTCCTGGGTTTCTTCTGGTCAAACTATGTACCCGCTCGATGCCCTTCTGGAAGAGCTCCTACAGAACTTATAACAATTTCTGTCTGCGACGGTGTCTCAGCTACACAACCTTACCTCCTGAGGTGTTCAACAACCTCACAGTTCTTCCTCCTGAGTTTTTGATTCCAGTCCTGTGCCTCAGCACGTCTTCGTCTGACTCCTCTGAGTTCAGAAGTGAATCCTCCTGTGCACTGGTATTCAGAGTCTCAACACTCTGTCACGCTCTCACGGCATGAAACCTCAAAGACCTCTCAAACCTAAAATCAAACAAACTCCCTGCAATGGCATGATAACAACACACACATACATCATATAATGAACACCCATAGACATGCATATAAGACAGAACATGTGCAGGAAAACTGCTTCTGTATTCTATTAAAATGGCAAATGCCTATATTTTAAAAAATGGTGTTCTCGAGCTCTCCCTGGCTCTACAACTCAACTAACTCAAAATGAGATCTGAAAATCTCTTTTACCTGAGGGGCTCATTGAGCGCTTCCCTCCAGGACTCACCTACCCTATTCAATTACAATCAATGGCTATCTAGTCTGTTATCCATAACTAGATCTCAGCTGATCTACATTAAAGGCCAATCCTATCTAATGCCTACATAAAAGCACAACTTCTTGGCTCACCATCCTAAGTACATTTAATTACATTCATAACAAATTCA
>SNQJ01S0122642.1:0-22629 GCA_010110895.2 Picea sitchensis | reverse complement strand
ATTGTGTCATTTTTATTGATGATTAATCAAGAAAATGTTGGATATATTTTCTTAAAGCTAAAAGTGACACATTTGATAAATTCAAAGAATATAAAGCCTTTATTGAAAAGCAGACAGGGAAACACATCAAAATACTTAGAACAAAAAATGGAGGAGAGTTTGAATCTCCTCAGTTTGAGGATTTCTGCAAGTCAACAAGAATCAAGAGACAGTTGACCGTCCCATATAACCCTTAGAAAATTGGTGTTGCTGAGAGGAAAAACATGACTATTTGTGAGGTAAAGAAAGCAATGATGTTTGACCAGGATTTGCCAAATTCTTTATGGGCATAATCTACCTCCACTACCGTGTATATTCAGAATAGGTGTCTACATGCTATTTTTAAGGATAAGACTCTTGAAGAAGTCTTCTCAAGGATCAAACCTGAAGTAGGGCATCTAAGGATATTTGGATGTCCTTTGTATTTTCATGTCCCTAAGAAAAAGAGGACAAAGATGGAACCCTCAAGCAAGAAAGGGGTTTTTGTGGGGTACAATGAGAACTCCAAAGCTTACAGGATTTATGTACCAGTTCAGAGGAAAATAGAGGTAAGCAGAGATGTAAATTTCCATGAGGAAGTCACATTTAAGAAATTCAGAGAGCTTCAATAGGATTCAGAAGCAGTTCAACCAACTTCACCCTCTTCTAAAAATGAAGAGTCAGATGATCAGAGGGAGGAATGATGCAGGAGCATCGCTCCATACAGCCAGCCAGCCAGCCATCCACGTCAGCGCGCATGCATTCATATGAAAAAAGGGAGGCGCAGCCTCATTTGAATTTGTTATGATTGTAATTAAATGTACTTAGGCTGGAGAGCCAGAAGCCGTGCTTTTATGCAAGCATTAGATAGGATCGGCCTTTAATGTAGATCGGCTGAGATCTAGTTCTGGATAGCAGACTAGACAGCCATTGATTGTAATTGAATAGGGTAGGTGAGTCCTAGAGGGAAGCGCTCAATGAGCCCCTCAGGTAAAAGAGATTTTCAGATCTCATTTTGAGTTAGTTGAGTTGTAGAGCCCGGGAGAGCTCGAGAACACCATTTTGTAAAATATAGGCATTTTCCATTTTAATAGAATACAGAAGCAGTTTTCCTGCACATGTTCTGTCTTATATGCATGTCTGTGGGTGTTCATTATATGTTGTATATGTGTGTTGTTATCATGCCATTGCAGGGAGTTTGTTTGATTTCAGGTTTGAGAGGTCTTTGAGGTTTCATGCCATGAGGGCGTGACAGAGTGTTGAGACTCTGAATACCAGTGCACATGAGGATGCACTTCTGAACTCAGAGGAGTCAGACGAAGACGTGCTGAGGCATAGGACTGGAATCAACAACTCAGGAGGAAGACTTGTGAGGTTGTTGAACACCTCAGGAGGTAAGGTTGTGTAGCTGAGACACCATCGTAGACAGAACTTGTTGTAAGTTCTGTAGGAGCTCTGCCAGAAGGGCATCGAGCGGGTACATAGGTTGACCGGAAGAAACCCAGGACTGTTGAGTGTTCTGAAGAAAGGGACTCCGCCAGGAGGGCATTGAGTAAGTGTGAAGGCAGGTATAGGAAGAGAGAACTCTTGGATTTCTGAAGAAGAAAGCAGAGTCCACTAAGGGATTTGTATTGGGTTGCTAAATACCCAGAAAGACTCAGCAAGGAGGTTGCTTGAGTAGGAAGCCAGGAAGGCATCGATATTCTCCATCTGAGGGAGAAGAAGGACAGGAAACCCTTAGGGGCCTGAGTGATTTTATAATCTCAGGAGGGACAGCACCATGTGTACACGCGAAGACTCTACAGGAGTACAGGAGTCAAAGAATCCTATGAGGATTCAAAGGGCAGAAGCTTAGGAAGGTTAGCATTTTCTTACGCGCATCAGACAAGACTTCAAGTCGAGGAGTTTGCAGGATAGAACAAGCAAAGTTTGAAACCTTTGGAGAATTTGAAATTCTTCTAAGAGCAGAGAAGAAAGCGCGGAATCTCAGGGGAGCACAGGAGCCGTCGGATCAGGCGGATAAAATAGATCTAGACCGTTGGATTTCCATGTCCAGGAGGAGCTCAGAAGGAGCCCATAGAAAGAGGAGGAATGACAGCCGTCGGATCTCGTGAGATAAAATCCCATCATCTGTTGGATCGGGAGAAGTAGTGCACGGTTTAGCCTCAGGAGGAGGAGCACACAGAAGAGCAGGTCTGAACCATCAGATCAGAAGGGGAAATCTCGTCAGCCATTGGATTGGCAGAAGCTACACGAGGGATAGCAGTTGGGATCTTGGCCATCGCGAAATCGGAGTTCTCGAGATCATGAGAATTGGGGTCTCGAAAGTCTCGAAATCCCAAGAGCAAATCTGAGTCGTTCGTTTGAGAAGGGGCATGTGTCACGTGATTGTCCGTTCCGGAGATCCGAGGCACCAGGCATCGGGACTTGCAGGTCTCGAATCGGCGACGTAATCTGGACCATCTGTTCGGTGGACAGGTGGCAGGAATCCATCGAAGGATCGGGATATCAGCATTCGGAGAATCGGAGTTCTCGAGGTCGAGGGAAACAGGACATCGAAAGTCCCGAAATCTCGACGTAATCAGGATCATCCATCTAGGAGGACACGTGGCATCCATCAGCGCACAGGGGAAAAGCCGCAATAGGGACCAGCGTGGAGGATAGGTGTCAGTCACCTGGGAGGAGTCAGAAATCGAGATATTGGAGATGTCGAGCACATAGGTTTTGTGCATTGTAGAATAGAGAAACACGATTTCCCGATAAGGTGTGTGGGCCACAACAGGAGGTTAGTGGAGGCCAGCTGTCAGAGAACTGGAGCGCATCGGGGATCGGCATATTGGGGATTCCGTGGTGGTGAAAACCTTGCATTACAAACTAGCGAACCCCGAAACCCCGATGGGATTCTATTTGACTGAGGTCATATCGGAGGTGTTTGTATGGACCATGATATAGCCAGGGAGGGCTAGAGCACAAGGGTACATCGGGTTTTGATGTTTGAAAGCCGACAGAAGAAAATATAAGACTGTGGTCTTATGGAAGAAGGTCGCATGGACCAAAGGGCATAGCGAGAGGGGCTAAGGCCAGGATAAAGAGGTGATCGTGAATCGGGGATTCGAGAGGACAGTGATTCTCGACAACGAAAACCACGAAACCCCGAACCCCGATACAGATTCGGGGATAACCATGGTCAAGTGCTGAAGGTCGTGAGGGGGAGTGTAAGGACCTATGGATTGGGTCAAATTTTAGAAAAGGACTCTAGCAGGAGGAATCTAAGGAGCCAATTTCGGCTCGAAACAGGGAATTGAACGATCCTGGAAGCAGGTGAGTTGGAGGTGTATGGACACACACCCCTCGCCTGCAGCAAGTGGTATCAGAGCTTGAAATTCTTTCTTGTATATTTCAGGCAGGAATAGGTAGAGGAGAAGAAAGCACTCTGATACACATCAAGTGGTATCAGAGAGGGATTTCATCTGTATATTGCAGGTGAAGGAAGATAGAGTTGTTGAGGACTCTGTAAGGACTTGCTTGCAGGTAGGCAGCAGTCCATAGATAGTCAGCAGGACTGTGATAAGATGAAGCTAAGCACTCAGGATTGCAGGAGTGACAGCAGCAGGTTTTCCAGGGAGGCAGACAAAGATGGCACCATGGTTACTGAAGACCATAGGCATGCTGGGAGAAAGAAGAGCAAGGCAGAAAAGCTTGCCGAATGGGATGAAGAAGAGACTAGAAAGCTTTATGAATTAAAAGCAGACATAGAGAAGATGGAACTGCGGATGCGGCAGGATAGAAGGAGGAGACGAATCCATGAATTGCCCATGAAGAAGGCAAAAGCAAAATGGCCAGTCAGAGAGTTGATGGTCAGAAGACAGCGCAGGCTATTGAGAAAATGGTTGAGGTATGCTGAAAACCTCAAGGCCACAGAAGAAAAGATAATTGATTATTGTTGGCCAGAGACTGGAAAAGGTCTTGATGATGATGATGATGATGATGATTGGGGTGATGAATAATTTGAATTGGGGTCGGCTGAGGATCTCAAGCACTGCCAGGTGGGCAGAGAAGAAGAAATTCCATATTGCCAAGAGGGCAACAGATTGAGATCAGTTGAGGATCTCATAGACTGTCAGGAGGACAGTGAGGGAATTTTAGGTTGCCAGGAGGGAAATAGTAAGGAATCAGATAATGATCTCGAAGACTGCCAGGAGAGCAGTAGAAGGTTTACAATTTACCAAGTGGGTGAGGAAACAGAAATGGGATCGACTGAAGATATCGTGGACTGTCATGAGTATGGTCAAGAAATTTTACATTGCCAGCTGGGCAATGATCAGAGATCCCTGCGGCATCTCGAAGACTTCCAGGAGGGCAGCGGAAGCATGTTAGACTGCCAGGTGGGCAGCGGAAGCGTATTGAACTGCCAAGTGGGCAGAGATGAAAATTTGGGGCCATCTGAAGGTCTCATAAAGAGTTCAATTCAGCAAGGAGTGCTGATGAAGATGGGATCGGTTGATCTCATCGTCTGTCAGGAAAGCAGCGGAATCATCTTGTATTGTCAGGAGGGTAGAGACGAGAAGACGAGACCATCTGAGGGTCTCATGAACTCAGAAGCGAGTTGGATTCAGCCAGGGGAGCTGATGGAGCAGATGAGCTCGAGATTCGATTGTGATCAGCGTGTACAGCCGACAGTAGAAGAAGATCAGAGGAGTCGAATGATGATTGGGGGAATTCCAATATTCCTTCCATCTGCCCAGGAGGAGGCAGAAAATTGTGTTGCAAATGGTGCAGCAGCAGAACAGTCACATCTGGAGATGACTGTCAAAAGGAAATTGGAGCAGACTTTGAAATCTGCCCAAGCAGAAATGAAAGAAGAGACTGAGCATTATGAGGAATGGCTCAAAGCCTTCAGCATTGAAGCTGAAGAGACTACAACATGGGAGTTTGCAACATGAGAAGAAGAAGAAAACAATCATTCCGAGGAGTGGCTCGATATTTTCAGCCCAGAAACTGAAAACACTGCAGCACGAGAGCTTGCAGAAACAGATGAACAACACACGGACATCATATGTTTTTCTGATCTGTGGGATCAATTTGAAGCCCCGGAAGAAAGGGTGAGAGTGCAGGGCATGCACATCCAACAGGAAAAGTTGGAGACTGATGAAGAAGAAGGCATGGGAGATCATGATGATCTTCCCAATGATCAAAAAATTTTGCAGCTGAGGAGACTACATGAGCAGGACCAGCCATTGGAGCAGCTGGATGAGGTGATCATGGAGATCATGGAGCTGATGGTGAAGTCAGCAGATACTACTAGCAGAGAGCAGCTGAGCAGAAGGAAAGAAGCAGCAGTGCAATGGAAGCAGCAGCAGCAGAACGGAGCAAATGAACAGCTCCAAAGATTTGTTTGGGATCCTAGAGGATTTCCAACAGCTCAGAGGAGAAGCTCATGAGCAGGAGCTCATGAATTTTGTAGCTGTGGAGTATGATGCAGGAGCATCGCTCCATACATCCAGCCAGCCAGCCATCCACGTCAGCACGCATGCATTCATATGCAAAAAGGGAGGCGCAGCCTCATTTGAATTTGTTATGAATGTAATTAAATGTACTTAGGATGGTGAGCCAAGAATCCGTGCTTTTATGCAGGCATTAGATAGGATCGGCCTTTAATGTAGATCGGCTGAGATCTAGTTCTGGATAGCAGACTAGATAGCCATTGATTGTAATTGAATAGGGTAGGTGAGTCCTGGAGGGAAGTGCTCAATGAGCCCCTCAGGTAAAAGATATTTTCAGATCTCATTTTGAGTTAGTTGAGTTGTAGATCCAGGGAGAGCTCGAGAACACCATTTTGTAAAATATAGGCATTTTCCATTTTAATAGAATACAGAAGCAGTTTTCCTGCACATGTTCTGTCTTATATGCATGTCTATGGGTGTTCATTATATGTTGTATGTGTGTGTTGTTATCATGCCGTTGCAGGGAGTTTTTTTGATTTCAGGTTTGAGAGGCCTTTGAGGTTTCATGTCGTGAGAGCGTGACAGAGTGTTGAGACTCTGAATACCAGTGCACAGGAGGATGCACTTCTGAAGTCAGAGGAGTCAGACGAAGACGTACTGAGGCACAGGACTATAATCAAAAACTCAGGAGGAAGAACTGTGAGGTTGTTGAACACCTCAGGAGGTAAGGTTGTGTAGCTGAGACACCGTCGCAGACAGAAATTGTTATAAGTTCTATAGGAGCTCTGCCAGAAGGGCATCGAGCGGGTACATAGGTTGACTGGAAGAAACCCAGGACTGTTGAGTGTTCTGAAGAAAGGGACTCTGCCAGGAGGGCGTTGAGTAAGTGTGTGGGCAGGCACAGGAGGAGAGAACTCTTGGATTTCTGAAGCAGAAAGAAGAGTCCACTGAGGGATTTGTATTAGGTTGTTGAATACCCAGAAAGACTCAGCAAGGAGGTTGCTTGAGTAGGAAGCCAGGAAGGCGTCGATATTCTCCATCTGAGGGAGAAGAAGGATACGAAACCCTTAGGGGCCTGAGTGATTGTATAAGCTCAGGAGGGACAACACTGTGTGTACACGCGAAGACTCTACAGGAGCACAGGAGTCAAAGAATCCTGTGAGGATTCAAAGGGCAGAAGCTCAGGAAGGTTAGCGTTTTCTTACGTGCATCAGACAAGACTTCAAGTTAAGGAGTTTGCAGGATAGAACAAGCAAAGTTTGAAACCTTTGGAGAATTTGAAATTCTTCTAAGAGCAGAGAAGAAAGCGCGGAAGCTCAGGGGAGCACAGGAGTCGTCGGATCAGGCGGATAAAATAGATCTGGACCGTTGGATTTCCACATCCAGGAGGAGCTCAGAAGGAGCCCATAGAAAGAGGAGGACTGACAGTCGTCGGATCTCGTGAGAGAAATCCCGTCATCCATTGGATCGGGAGAAGTAGCGCACGGTTTAGCCTCAGGAGGAGGAGCACATAGAAGAGAAGGTCTGAACCATCAGATCAGAAGGGGAAATCCCGTCAGCCGTTGGATTGGCAGAAGCTGCACGAGGGATAGCAGTCGGGATCTTGGCCATCGAGAAATCAGAGTTCTCTAGGTCATGAGAATCGGGGTCTCGAAAGTCTCGAAATCTCGAGAGCAAATCTGAGTCATCCGTTTGAGAAGGGGCACGTGTCACACGATCGTCCATTCCGGAGATCCGAGGCACCAGGCATTGGGACTTGCAGGTCTCAAATCGGTGACGTAATCTGGACCGTCCGTTTGGTGGACAGGTGGCAGGAATCCATCGAAGGATCGAGATATCAGCATTCGGAGAATCGGAGTTCTCGAGGTCGAGGGAAACAGGACATCGAAAGTCCCAAAATCCCGACGTAATCGAGATCGTCCATCTAGGAGGACGCGTGGAAGCCATCAGCGCACAGGGGAAAAGCCGCAATAGGGACTAGTGTGGAGGACAGGTGTCATTCAACTGGGAGGAGTCGGAAATCGGGATATCGGAGATGCCAAGCACATAGGTTTCATGCATTGTAGAATCGCGAAACGCAATTTCCTGACAAGGCGTGTGGGCCGCCAGTTGTTAGAGAACTAGAGTACATCGGGGATCGGCATATCGGGGATTCCGTGGTGGTGAAAACCTTGCATTGCAAACTAGCGAACCCCGAAACCCCGATGGGATGCTATTTGACTGAGGTCATATCGGAGGTGGTCGTATGGACCATGATATAGCCGGGGAGGGCTAGAGCACAAGGGTGCATCGGGTTTTGATGTTTGAAAGCTGATAGAAGAAAAGATAATACTGTGGTCTTATGGAAGAAGGTCGCATGGACCAAAGGGCATAGCCAGAGGGGCTAAGGCCAGGATAAAGAGCTAATCGTGAATCGGGGATTCGAGAGGACAGTGACTCTCGATAACGAGAACCGCGAAACCTTGAACCCCGATACAGAGTATGGGGATAACCATGGTCAAGTGTTGAAGGTCGTGAGGGGGAACGTAAGGACCTGTGGATTGGGTCGAATTTTAGAAAAGGACTCCAGCAGGAGGAATCTAAGGAGCCAATTTCGGCTCGAAACAGGGAATTGACCGATCCTGGAAGCAGGTGAGTTGGAGGTATGGACACACACCCCTCACCTGCAGCAAGGAACCTCGTGAAGGGTCAAGTAATGAGCCCCTAGAAACCGTTGAAGTGTTAGAAAGAACTCTTGAAGAACCTCCAGCCAAAAGGAATCTAGGGTGGCTTAAATAAATAGTGAAGGAAGCAGAAAGGATAGCTTCTCCCAAAGGAACTTTCAGGGAAAGGAAGAGGCCTCATAGGTTTTGAGGTTATGTTGCATTGATGAGCAGCATTAGTGATGTCAAACCTTCTTAATTTGAACAAGAATATAACTTACAAGTATGGAAGGATTCTATGCTTGAGGAATGCAGGTTTATTATAAAGAACAATGTCTGGGACATTGTGCCAAGGCCAAAAGACAAATCAATGGTTTCTTCCAAATGGATCTATAAGATCAAACATGCAGCTGATGGAAGTGTGGAAAAGTTCAAATAAATATTTCTAGCTAGAGGCTTCACTCAGAAAGAAGGAATTGACTACGAAGAGACTTTTTCTCCTGTATCCAGGTATACCTCCATTCGAGTTATTATTTCTTTAGCTTCCGAACTTGGTTGGAAACTACATCAGATGGATGTAAAAACAACATTCTTGAATGGAAGGATTGAACAAGAGGTCTTTGTGGAACAACCATATGTTTTTATACTTCATAACAAAGGCACTCATGTATGCAAGCTAAGGAAGGCCTTGTATGGTCTTAAGCAGACTCCCAGAGTTTGGTATGAAAGGATTGATGGCTTTCTTAAAATCCTGGGCTTTCAGAAAAGTGATGTTGATGAAAATCTATACTTCAAGGTAAGAGATAACCAACCTGTTATACTAATCATGTATGTTGATGATCTCTTTCTAATAGGAAATGAAGGGCTAATAACCTAGTGTAAGAGGGATATAACCTCAGAATTCGAGATGAAAGACTTAGGCTCGATGCATTACTTCCAAGGATTGGAAGTGTGGCAAAGACAGGGAGAGATATGTCTGGCACAAGGAAAATACATAGTGGATGTACTAAAGAGGTTTTGTATGATGGATTGCAAATCCATGTCTACTCCGATGGTTACCAACCTGAAGAAGCTGCATGATTCTGATACATGTTCATATTTGGTGGATCCTACCATGTATAGGAAGCTGATTGGATCATTGTTGTACATGATCCACACTAGGCCAGGTATATGCTATGGAGTGATTGCAATGATTCAGTTCATGACTGAAACGAGACAGAGACACTGGGTGGAAGAAAAACACATATTTATATATCTCAGAGGGACCATTACTTATGGTCTGAGATATACATCCAGTGGTGGTTTATTTCTACATGGGTATGCAGATGCTGATGGGGAAGAGGTTGAACTTGGGATAACCCGCTGCTCAATCCTGCAGACAATGATTCTATACCACAAGCCTAGTACTAATACATTAACCATGTGAGCATGCAATTACTGCCTGAGAAACTAATAATCAGAAAGAAAACACACATGCAAATAAGATAATGCAAGAAAAATCATTCTTCTACCATAATCATTCATCTTCATCATTAAAGTAAAGAACAACAAAATATTGCACCAGATAACTTGACAATATATTAAATATCTCTTACTCGTTACAACATCATTCATGAAACAAGATAGGAAATAGTTATTCTCCACGTCCAATCACATGCATTTGATGAAAATAACTTGTCTCTTGTCCAGAAGGACTTCTCAATTAATAGCAGCTTCAAATTAATTCTCAACAACCAAAAATAAAGAGTTCTTACAACAACCATCGACCCCTAACTAATTGGTCGATGTCTTTATTTATAATGTAAAGTTCAACTGAAATTAACAGCGAAGTGCAGTTTAAGAAAAAAAAAAATCACCATGTGGCGTCATCTTCTAACAGTTTATTTAACAATCAACCCGAGTTATCTTTTGAAAAGGGTGACTTTTTTCGCACTCAGACCCACTGATAAACAATTCTTCACAAGTTTGGGCCCATGGAAATCTGTGTTATTCCATTGGAGCCACGTGAATCCCTCTAATGTCCATCGCATGTGTCTAGTACTTCACCAGACTGGTGTTCAAATGTTGCAGCACGGTTCACGCTCTAATCAGGTGCTCCAAAAATTGTTGCACTTGCCCTGGCATTGTGTCGGTCATGTTGGTGAGCTCTTTGGCCTACAATGAATCTTCCCTGGTATGCGACTCGACTACGTCGCACAAGTCGACGAAGTTGTCATGGGTGTCGAACTCGGGAAGTCTGATATCCTTCATTGCTTTATTGATTTTATCCCAATGTTTCTTTCATCTGATCCACTACTCTTGAATTTCTCGGTGTGGGACCTGAGACATCTTAGGCCAGTACTCGATTGATCACTTCATGTGATTAAGAATACTCTTGCCCAACATCTAGATGCTTCTTATTTGCCTCATTCCTACTGGACTCCATCAATGTATTCAAGTCTTTCTATTGCTTGTTGTGCCCTTTCATACCATTGCTCCATGTCTTTGCATGTTGCGAGTGACATGAGAGTGTCCTCCTGGAGTTCAACTATTTTCTGTGTAAAAATGCGTCGTTCTTTAGTGAACTGATTGTAAACTTCTTCAAACTCTCTTTTTAGATATATTGTGGTTCAGGTGGCTCTCTGATAGTACTCATCCAGGTGGCATAAATGTTCTAATTCCTTTAGGGCAGTGGCCAACTCCTTTTCATCTCTTTTGGCTCTGTCCAAGGTGGCATCCGAGAGCGCCATCCCCACACCAAGGAGCTCCGAAGTTCGAGCATCTGTTGTGTTTATCAAATTTTCCTCTGTAGTGATGAGGATGGAGCGATCCAATGTGATCCTTCACTTATTTGTGGTTCTTTGGATGATGGCCTTTCTCTTTCGATTGAAGGAGATCGCATAGATATATGCTACCTCATCTACCGGCTCGGGTATCTTTTTATCATCCCATGTAAGTGTGTTTCCCAGGTTACCGGTGGTGTATACTTATTCAAGTTCGGGTTCTTGAACTTCTTCATTGTGCTCTGAAGGCCCAACCTCTACCCGTCGCTTGTCATGGATTTGAGTATTGAGAGGAATAAAGACGTCGGGTACAGACTTGTTACTTACTTTCTCATTGGTCGTTGGATCACTGATTTCTTTTTGTGGGGATCCTTTCTTTGACTCATCTGGTATGGGCTTGTCCTTTGGATTGTCTGCTTCGGTTTTCAACACATTGGTCCCCTTTGTCTCAGGACCACTTTTGTCTCCTTTTTCCTTTTGTGAGACCTCCTGGGTTTGGACCTCGGGCTCAGGAGAATCGATCTTCTTAGGTCCCTTTTCTTCTAGGACATGCACAAGGGTCTTCTCATGTCCCTTTTCTCATGTCCCTTTTCTTCTAGGACACGCACAAGGGTCTTCTTAGGTCCCTGAGAAGACCTGGCTTGTCTCTGGTTGAGTCGTCACGCCTGCCAATGAATTGTTCGACGGTGTTACAGATTATGGGTCATCTCACCCATTGGTGTTACCAAGGTTTACAAAATCAGGGTCGCTTGGCTCCATCGGGATTTCTTCTGGGCTATTGGTTGGAAGCCTAAGCACTCTGACGAGGTCTGGGTTATCCTACATCTGTTTCATAAACAACTGGGCCTGTTGATACAAGAGTTCCCCCATCCCCTATATATCTTGAACCTCAAGGAAATTCCTGACTTGTACTGGGGATGCTTGAGAAACTTTTGTCACTTCGATGGCTTCTTGGGGATAATCCACTACTTCGCCTGGTTTAGATGCTACCCTTCCTTCTTGGCCCCTGAGAATTTCTTGAGCCATTTTCTCCAAGGTCATTGTTTGTTCCTCCCAACTCATGGCCTTGAACATGGTTGTTTTAGGATCAGCCATCCTTGCCTCCACCTCATTCCAGTCTTGATATTGGTCATGGGAATAAGACCAACAGCATGATACCTGCGATGCATGTTTTAGGACCAGACCCTTGGGATCGTGCTTGTGAAAACGACCAGTCTGGAATCAGAATTCCAATTAGCTTAACCCTTCTTGCTTGGCCTGTGCAGTGTCCTTGACCATGTAGAAGCCAATATGAAGCCCATAAGGTATGAATGTCTACTTCTTGTCCTTTATTAAAGTGGCGTTACAGCCTTGCAAAATGGTTTGATAACAAATTTCCACTAACAGTAGTCGATCGGGGAGATATATAGGTAACAGATGGGGTGCCCCTATGGCATCAAAAAACCTGATGTAGGTCTCACGCTCATCTATATACCAGTGACCTACTTTTGATACAACCCTTTTGGCCGCATCCGACAGCCTTGGGGACTCTTTCTTGAACAACAAAGAATAAATGTGTGAAATAAACTGGTCACAGATAAGAGAATAGGATTTCTTGTACCTTTTTCCCCATAAGATGTCGAAGTATACATGGACCAAGAGCTCAAAGGAATTCCATCTTAAGTTCATTCCAGAAAATATGTTCTTGGCACAGAAGACATCCAACAGATATGATACCATGTAGAAGGAAAGGGTTTCTCCCTCTTTCGGTGTCTGAGCTTGTCGTATGCAAGTTCTTAACTCTTTGGAGATTATTTCACCCCAGTTAAAACCTGTTCCAAAAATGGCTACAGTATAAGACAGAGGTGTCCACACCTCCGAAAACCTGGCGCAGCCTTTCTCCCCATGCAATTGGCAGAGGAGGTCCATCAGATAGATGTAAGTCTCTCTTAGGTTGGTCGTCGGGTACCAGTCAGAGGTCCGATTGGTGAAATTTTTATCCTCTCTCCACCAGGATGCCATAATCTTGCTGGTGGTGTGCTTCTGATAGAAACTCAAAACAAATTCAGTGTTTAAACATTCCACTGGCTCCCTAATCTTGTAGTAACTCTGAACTTATACTGGGAGGAAAACACTGACGCATCCTCCATTTTTGTCATTAATTAAACACCTATGTGCATCAGTGTGATCAATAAGCCATTTCAAGAGTTCGATGCAGGTAAATAATGGAGTCCTACTTGCCACCATCTGCAAATAATCCTTGTGGACATTCGGGAGAACTTCATCATTGATTTTTCTCGTATCAGAATCATTGTCCGGGGTATACTAGGGGGGTTCCTCCATCTTGATTTTCTTAAACAGTTCTTCCCAACGAGGGAATAATGTTTTGGTCCCAATGTTTTCCTATGTGTCTCCAAAGGTCAAGGGCTGGATGAAGGCCTTCTTGGTGGATGTCTTGATGACAGGCTCTAGCTTTGGAGAAAATTCCAATTGCCTTACAATTGTTGGGGATGAACCTTCTCCCACCTCTGGTTCTTGCATCTTTGGCACCCTTGGGGATTTCTTGGTGGTGGGTTTCTTCGAGGGCATTGTTCCTGTAGCTGAAAATGATCCTTTAGACATGTGTGCAGAGTAACGTTGGATGAAAACATGTGGACTGAAGCGTAAAACACCCATAAACTGGTACATACCTGTAATTCTTGCTAAAAATGTTGCTTAATACTCACTAGACCTTGGAGGCTTTCCCTAGATTTCTCATCTTGCTCCTCTAGGTGCTCTGAAATTCTTTGCATGCAGAATGAGCTCATACACAACGAATCAAAAGAATGTAATGGGAGATATCCTATCAGTTGTATTAACCATTTAATATGAGTAATGGATGTAATTCAAAGAAACCTACCCTTGAATCTCTGCAAATAAATTCTATGTTGGTTGACGACGGAGGCGCGGAGGTACATGCATTGTATCAGTAATCTTAAGCGGTCCTTTTGATTTACACATGAATTAGAAACTAATGCATGATCCTAGAATTAATTAACCCTTTAAATGAGTCATATCCAGCGTATCTTAGAGCTAAAACATCCCATCATGTCGCATTTCTCAGTGGAAAGGTCGGGAATCAACAACATCCCTGTGTATGTTTTCGTTGGTATCCTCTTGAGAAAGATTCTGATGCCAACAGTTTTCGACGCACGATGTTGATGTGGAAGAACTAGTTCAAGGTGAAACATGGATCCCAGGAGATAGTAATGACCTTAGGGAAACTCAATTGTAAGTCTAGTCACTCGGGGAATGACACGTGGAAATTGAGGATAGGTAGCTTGATCGTGCATCTTCAGTCGAGGTCGAGTTTCTTAAATAGAAAACTTGTGTATTAAGGTAAGCCTGGTATTTCCAATGCAGAAGGTTATCGGTGATTGACAATCGGGGATATTTCAAGTACGTAGTTTCGTTGTGGGTTGTCATCTTCGTAAATCCCCGATGCGGAAAACATTTCGGAAGTCGGCGATCGGCGATATCATTCCTTTATTTGTGCGACAATTATTCTCCTCATTTTCTACCAACACCGACAGGGGTCAGACATCAACGATGTTCTTGAGTGATGTCTAATGTGTGATAAAAACTACCGTCGGTCGATGCCGATGAATATTGGAGCTTGGCTATTTTGGTTTTCTCGAGCGACTTTTTGTCACTTCTAATATTTCTCGATGTCGAATTTCTTAAGCGCGTCGGGGAAAAATTTCGAATGTCGGTTCTTTAAATACATGTTAGTATATTTTGAAAGTTATGATGATTCTAGTAGGCTCGAGCAAACTTTAAAAGACTCAACATGAAAATACAAAAAATGATAAGCACAAGCAACAGTACATATCGAAGCAAAATCAGACGGTGCGAAAGATCAAGTGGTACCCAAAAAGTAAAAATTTGACATATAATTTTTAGGGTGTGTTGAGTGCTCAAGAAATGGTGATTCCCTAGGAAAAATCAGAATCTTTGTTCCTCCTTTGCGACTCAGTTGATATGGAAGCTGATGGAGAACCTTGACTAGTTTTAAATCAGAACCTCTTTACCTTTTCATTTGAAATTGTTCGGTCGATGCTTCCAGGTCTACCCGCAAGGTTTTAACCCTTTTTCCTCCTTCGTTTCCTTTAATATTGACTCATGCCCCCTTTTTATGAAAGTTTAGCAAAGCATTCACCGGCATGAATCCTTTAGTTACCTCTACTCACTTTCTTTGGTGTCACTCTGTTTCTAGTGAGCGTTCATAGCCCCGGCAGAGTCACCTTGTCATCACAGACCTTTCTCCACTGCCAACGAGAGTCCATAGCCCCGAAAAAGATATCTGCATACCATCTCCTACTTTTCACTCTTTTGAGAATATCAATTTTGTTTCAGCATGATGTCCTGGGCGAGTGGGAGAGGAGGATGTCTATTTAATTTTGCAAGTTGAGATGATTAAGGTGGATCCTTTGCTAGATTTGTCTTCTAGGTTCATGTAGTCCTTTCCAGCTTTCCTTATTTCCCTTAATGTCTTACCAAACCACCACGTAGACACTTCTGGCATCTCTTCAAAGTTTTTCATTTTCTTAGGTTAGATAGAGGACTCCTCAAAGAAACCACAATTTTTCCAATGCTTCTTGTGTTTGTAAGTGAGCGATGGGTTAGGAACAGAGTTCGCTATGTTGCATGATTTTAAGGTCAACCATTGTCTTTCTAGACATAACTTTCAGAAGCACAGAAATCCAGAAATAAAAGAAAACAACAAAAATGCATTTTGCAATCGTGAAAATACTCAAAAAGAACATAAAACGCAATTTTTTATTTTTATTTTGTTTTTTTTATTGGAAAAATTGTTTTAGGGCCTGGCCATTCACTGGGAGGGAATCAGGTTCCCCCCTCAGGTTCTGCAACCGATAAGTGCTTGCCCCAATTTTCTCATCCACTTGGAAATGTCCAAGCCACATATTTTGAAACTTAGAATGCTTCCCTTTTGGTTCATTTGCTCTGTCCCACTTCAAGACCAAGTCTCCTACTTCGGATTTCTTCTCTTTAGCCTTATTCTTATTGAACCATATTTTCACTGTCTGATGGTGAGCTAGGAATTTTTACTATCCTTTTCTCTCTCTTCTTCCAGCATGAGCAGAGTGTTGATCCTTTTTTGTATGGCAAATGACAGTTCTTCGCTGGAATCTTGGGCTAGTTGAAGAGATGGGAGATAGAGCCCATTTGGGAGGATGGATTCTTTCCCATAAACCATAAAGTATGGCGAATTCCCTATAGATTCCTTGGGTGTGATTCTATCGGCCCATAGAGCGTTATGGAGTATATTATGCCAATTCCTTTGGTTGTCTATGACTGTCTTCTTTAATATTCTTACTAGGTTCTTGTTAGTTGATTCTGCCACACCGTTTCCTTGTGGATAATAATTTGTAGAGTATCTGATTATGATTCCTTTGTCCAAAGAAAACTCTGTCAATAGGGTGGAAGAAAAATAAGTTTCATTATCAAATACCAGGACAGAAGGGACACCAAACCTCGTGATTAGTTGTTTTTCTAGGAATTGGATTACCACCTTCTCATTTACATGACTCAGAGGGATGGCCTCTACCCATTTCGTAAAATAGTTGGTGGCAATAAGAATGTACTTGTGTTGTTTTGAAGAGTTGGGTGTAATTTCTCCTATGATATCCAACCCCCATTGCTCAAAAGTCCTAGAGACAGTTACTGGTTGGAGTTGAACTACTACCCTCTTCTCCTTCCCGACACCCATTTGACAAGTTTTACAATTTCTAGCATAGGTGTGAGCGTCTTTGAACAAGGTGGGCCAATAATAACCAGCTCTCAATATATTATGAGCAGTGGTGTTTCCCAAAAAATGTCCACCTGCAAGTCCATCGTGAATCTCTTTCAGAACCTTGTCTGCATATTCATGTTCGAGACATATTAGCAGTACCCCATCATAATTAATTCAGAAGAGTACTGAACTTATAAGGTGATATTGTGCAGATTTTAACCTGAGAGCTCTCATTCCCCTAGGGTTGAGATTTTCTGGGCAAGTCCCATGGTGTAGGAGATAAGATAAATTATTATACCAAGACTCTTGTCCTGGGGAGATATATGAAAATTCACCACACCATAGCGCCATTTCGTTCTCCCATCCAGAATCTTCATTAACTTGATCCTGGGTTGCGGCTGCAAGTTTGCATAATCCTTTCCCTTTGACTAGTTTGGCAGGTTCTATATATAGATCAAATTATTGGACCATAGTCATCCAGTTCCCTCTTCTTCCCCCCATCTCCTTTTGGGTGAAAAAGGATCGGACCATTGGATGTGGCACAATTATCTTGGTGTGGTTCTTGATAATGTAAGACCTAAAGTGTTTTACTTCCTTATATACCGCATAGGCTTGTTTATCTATAGAAGGATAATTGAGCTCAACTCCTTGGATATTAGTGCTCATGAATGACACTGGGGCCTCATTGTTTCCATCATCCTTCTGAGTCAAAACTGCAGCTAGCGATTGGTCGGAGGTGAAAGTATAGAGGAATAAATCTCTATTAAAATCGGGACTTTGTAACACGGGGGCTTGAGATATGGCAGTTTTGATGTTGCTAAAAGCATCCTTTCTTTCATCATCCCATTTAAATTTGACATCTTTGTAAATCATCTTTTGTAAGGTTTTTATAGTTTCCATGAAATCGGGAGTGAATTTCCTCACAAAATTGATTTGCCCGAAAAAAGAATGCATGGATTTCTTGTTGTGAGGCAATGGGAGTTGAGATATGGATTTAATCCTTTCTGGGTCTATGTGAATGCCTGCTTGAGATATAATGTGACCTAACAACTTACCTTCCTCGACACTGAAGATAGTTTTCTTAGGGTTTAAGGATATACCGTATTTCCTACACTTTTTGAAAATCTGAGTTAAGTGTTGGATGTGTTCTTCTCTATTCTTTGAATACATATTTACATAGTCTAGATACACTAACACACACTTGTTGATTAATCCCCAAAAATCTACTTACATTCCTCTTTGGAAGGTCTCTCCTGTGTTAATTAACTCAAAAGGCATGCATTTATAAGTGGAGGTTCCCCACTTGGTTCGGAAGGTAGTTTTTAAAAGATCTTCCTCTGAAACCAAGACTTGGTTGTAACCAGAGAAACCATCTAGTAGAGAGAAAACCTATGAGCTAGACACGGTCTACAAGAGTTGTTCCATCGGTGGGACTGGGTAATTGTCCTTTTCTGAAGATTTGTTGAGATTTCTAAAATCTACTCATAAACAAATTTCTCCAGCCTTTTTCCTTACAAGAACCATATTTGCTACCCATGCAGAATGCCTAACCTGGAAAAAGATCTTGGAATCTAAGAGATTCTTTAATTTTCGATACATGAGAGGTTCCACGGATGGGTGATACTTTCGGAGCTTCTATTGGAAATGTTTCACTTCGGGTTTTAACAGGATAGTGTGTTGAATGATGCAGGTATCATACGTTTTCAGATCTCGATAGGACCATGCAAAGACATCTTAGTATTGTCTAAACAATTTGAGATAAGCTTTCCTTTCCTCTTTAGATACAATCTTATTGAGATTCACATTCTTTGGGTTTTACGGGGTCCCAAGATTTATAGTTTCATGCAGGGGATAAGAGCTACCAGTCTTTGCATTTTTAGGCCCCTTAAATCACTCTTTCAGATCAAACAGATTTTCTAAATTAACTATCCCTTTCGGGATCATGTGAGACTTTGATTTATCAATAGGTTTATATGTCTGAGGATCAGTCTCTGTCGATTTCTCTTGGAATACTTCATCGTCAATAGCCAAATCTTTGAAATTGTCTTGGTTAGTCAAGAAGTTTATGATCTTTTCATCTCCTTCAAATAATTTCCAGTTAGAAATGTTATTAGGCATTGACAGTTTGTAGAGAAGCTCCACAGTGAATCGAGAGGCTTCATAATCTTCTAGAGGCAACATCCTAGAAGCAGCTGTGTCCAAGGAGTCAGCAAGAATATTATTTTCTCCGAGGATCATTGTAATATTGAAGGCTTCAAAATGCTCTATTAACCCATGCACCTCCTGTTGATAATTCTTTAGGTGCGGGGAATTGCAATTTATAGTATTTCTTACTTGTCTAACGATAATTTCAGATTCTGAAAACCTTCAATTCTTTGACATTCAAATCTATAGCTTTCTTTAATCCTTGTACTAGAGCTTCATATTCGACAGTGTTGTTCGTACATTCAAATTATAGCCTACAGGATAGGAAATGATGTTTACCTTTAGGATCAATGAGGATGCTCCCTGCTCCTAACGCTTCTTGCGATTTAGATCCATCAAAATATAAAGTCCAAATTTGTGAACAAAAAATTTCCTTTTTCCTCTTCCTTATTAATTTCTTGCTCTCTTATATTTTGTTTTGTAATCTCTAGCACATGGTCTTGACAGAAGAGGGTGTCTTCTTTCGATATCGACGACTTCTCTTGAAAAACCATTTCATAGTTTTGAGTTAGAGGGACATTGGACAAGAGAGGAGAAAATTTTCTGAAGTGGGAATCACAAGAATAATTTCCCAACACGGGGGAATCTGTGGATGAGAGTTCGTTCAAGGTTTCTAGATCAGTGACTATATGTTTCAGATATCTCTCCCTATCGATTCTGATCATGTTCTTGTATCCCTTCAGTGGTAGCCAAAGGTGTTCCCAATCGGTACTGAAGTATCTGTTTAGCTTTTCAGACCAATATAGACTTAGTAATAACCCATAGGCCTTTGGAATATCTACTACAATGATGTCAATCACTTGCACAAACTTGGGATGTGTCGCCATTCTGATTATTACATATTTAATTTCCCCCATGACCTTGACCTGGGTTCTATCTAGTTGTGTGGCATGTTTATCACTCTTGAGAGGAACGGTAGTTAATTTTTTGCAAATAGACAAGGGCATAGCGTTGGAAAACGCTCCAGAATATACCAAACAATTGTGAAGGTTTCTATTGAATACTTCAAACGTTAAGAGGAACAATGGAACAAAAGGTTTTTCCTTTCTATCTTCTAAGCAGGTGTTCACAGTCGGTTTTCTCACCAGATCTGTGGGAGATAGATTTATTTCCTGACTGTTTCCATTCGTAGGGTTTTCTACCAAGTTCAAAGATTGTAACAGAAAGTCCTTCTGTTGAGAAATCCTGCATATGTCCATAACCGATATATTATCTTTAAACTTCTTCAAATATTCAGCCACGTTGTAATCCAATTTGGGTGATTCCTAAGTATGGATGCTTATAGGGTTTTTACCGAGAGAAAAAGGTGCTCTCGATAGATCGGGGGTGACCTTACTCCTCGAAGTTTGGGTGGTAGCGAAATCTTTCTGGACAGGTGGACCTTTACTGCGTTTCTGTACCACTGAGACTTCCACAGGTGTTTTGTGAGACTCAAACAGGTCGTCGGAAGGCATGATCAGGTCGATATCCCATATCAGCATGGTTGTATCTTGTGGTGGGTCAATCTCTTCCTGGTCAATAATGTTCATAACTGAACTGCTTGGCTATTCGGTTGGGGATACTTTGTCTAGAAACCAATTGGCCATCAAATTCATGGCATGCACCCATTGAGGGCAGTCTCTTTCGAAGTGTTTTTCCTAGTGGTAAGTACAGAAATAATCAGATGCTACATTCCCTAGATTAATATTCAAGTTCGCTAGGGGTGTCTCAATTGCTTTGAACGGTGGGTTTCTTTTAAAGAAAGGTTTATAGGGTCTTTGGCCTTGGTTTCCCTCCCTCACATTTCTCTTCATGTCTATGATCTCGTTTGATAATTTATTAACCATGCATTGTAAATCTTCTATGTCTCCATTACCCTTGTTGGGAGTCTATTTAGTTTGTTTCCCTAACGATCTAGTCAAAAGGAGTCCTCTCCTGGGAGGAGGCTGGACTTCTTTCTTTACTAGTGAAGCCTGGCCTTCTTTACATCGTTTCATCTGGAATTCTATCATTTTTTATTTTTCAAAATTTTCAGCCAAGGTCTACTTGGCAACCCTTTTTACAAACATAGAAATAGAGGTCAGGAGCACATTAACATAAACCTCGATTTGCAAGTCTTGAGTTGGATTCACAGCGGGATGGAATTTGTTTAAGATGGTCGTGAATCTTTGATTGAAATATTTGACTCTTTCTTTCAGAATCATGGTGGTTGCGAACAAATCAACAATCAGAGCTCTCGTAGTAGTTTCCTCTACAAATTTGTTTAGAAAATCATTTTGGAACTTCGTCCATCTAGTTATGGATCCTACTGGCAGATTAAAGTACAACGTGGAAGATGAATTTTCAAATGTATAGGGGAAAATCCTACACACTACATCTTCATGATGGACATTCATAAGTCTGATAGCGAGTATGAACTTCTTGATATGGTCTTCCGGTAATCTAGAGGTTTTAGGGTCGAATTTAGGAAGTAGCTTCTTCAAATGTCGAGGAAGATTGTGTACTCGTCCCAGGATGGCTACAATGTATCCGACCAACCAAGGTTGGTTGTTCTGAGGAGGATTTTCCCTTTCTTCCTCATGTTCATTATTACCTTCCATATCTTCTGATTCTGAGTTAAACTCCTCCTCTTCCAAAAAATCATCTGGCTCAGAGACATTCTCGGTTGGCGTTTTGGGTATCATATTCAGAGGGTGCTCGATTTCGGTGATCGCAAAATCTATTAGTTATTCTACCGTGTGCATGAAAACTTCATCAGGAGTATTGACCACTGATCTTCTTATTTGTTTTCTTCAAGGAAGTATCAGGGCTAAGTATAACACACTGATCTTTCGGGTGTACGCTCTTGTGATCCTTCTAAACTGATTTAATTCCTCATGAGGAAGAGCATAAGGTATGTCAGGGTATAATTGTTCTTCCTCGGGCTAGGGTGAGTTACTCTTTTCAAGAGTACTCTGTGTGTGTGGGTTGTCTTGTGAATGACTAGCCATGCATGTGGGTTGTTATGAATCTGTGGACTATTTGAAAAACTATATAAAATATATGTTCAACCATTCATTCTCATCCCCTCCTTCTAGCACCAATTCTATTGATGGGTCCTAGATCCCTGGTTCAATAGTAGGAACCAAACCCACCACCGAGGCCCAATTAGACTCTACAGCATTTAATGGTGGAATGGTTCTCCAGATCTTACAATCCAACCAATTTATCGATGGGCTTTATGTTTTCTTGTGAAGGCTCTTCCTTCAGTTTAGACTATCTTTTTTTGTATTTTCTCTTGGATAGGACTAATATGAGATGTAAGCCGGCATAAACCAACTTGGTGACAAACAAAATTAAGTTCTAACTACTGGGGAAGAGGTTGAACTTGGGATAACCCGCTGCTCAAGCATGCAGACAATGATTCTATACCACAGGCCTAGTACTAATACATTAACCATGTGAGCATCCAATTACTGCCTGAGAAACTAATAATCAAAAATAAAACACACATGAAAATAAGATAATGGAAAGCAAAATAATTCATCTACCATAATCATTCATCACATGAAAATACAATGATTCATCTTCATCATTAAAGTGAAGAACAACAAAATATTGCACCGGATAACTTGACAATAGATTAAATAGCTCTTACTCATTATAGCATCATTCATGAAATGAGATAGGAAATAGTTCTTCTCCACATCCAATCACATGCATTTGATGAAAATAACTTGTCTCTGGTCCAAAAGGACTTCTCAATTCACATCAGCTTCAAAATAATTCTCAACAACCAAAAAGAAATATTTCTTACAACAACCATC
>SNQJ01S0122640.1:15399-26852 GCA_010110895.2 Picea sitchensis | reverse complement strand
GTTTCTCTCTATCTTGTTTAATCTATATAGAGAGAGAGATTTTAAATTTTTTCTATACAAATTTTAAGTCGACACAATATTTGTATTTTTAATCAATAACTTAAATAATAAAATAGTAACTTAAACAATAAAATAATAATTTTGAGGGTATGTTTTATTTTTGGTGATATTAGTGCCAACCAAAGGTAACCATTATATTGGTATCAATTTTTTTAAGTGTTTCCCAAGATAGCTCAGTTAGTAATCAAGATCTTACATAAATAGGAAGATGTTACTTTGTTCCAAATATTTTTTATCCTTCAATATTGATTTTGAATGTGTTTCATTAGGTTACCATGTTATTAATTAAAATCTTTCATAAATAGAAGGATAATAGTAGGTTAGGGGCATGTTTTTGAAGTGAGTTAATCACTATAAAAATTTAATCTTTCAACTAAAATTATTTTTTTACGAGGCGAAGTTCTGCTATAATACACTCATTTCTTTTTAAAATTCAACAATTTGGGTCTTCCTAAAATCGATTGAAACCCTTAGGAAAATGTTCCATGGTCACAATTCCCATCAATCAAGTGTTACCATAACTTCTCTGAGGGTGGAAAACTATTATAACTCAATCTTCCACCATAGATGAGGATAGTCATCACTCATTGCTATCCACAAATGTGGGCTAACACATCATAGTTATTCAAGGAAAACCACGCCACTTGATATAACATGTTGGTGGTCAATAAGAGGGTGGATTCAATACCGCGGCTTCAACCCCTTGATCTTGACCTTGTTTATATTATAATTTCTTGTTGATATTTATGGATATAAACTGTCTCGAGAGTATGTTTCTCATATTTATGTTTTTCATTTACTATGTGTTTCTCAATACCATGAGGTAGTTTCCATGGTGATTTGAAACATGATCATTTTAATGTTAATGAAAGGTTTCATTGCTCAGTGGTAGGGAGGACATTGATGGAGCTATAAGTCCACTAGAAACATGGGTAAGGGGGTCTAATATGGGGAATGACCTATGACTTATGATGATGGATTAACCTATCTCTAGAGTGCTAAGTTGGACTAAGAGATTAGTTTAATAAAAAGGGAAATCTAAATATGATGACTTAGTAATCTTATTCCAAAGTACCTAACTCCTATTTTTTGGTAACTATCTTTTATAACCATGTTGTGACCTTATATTTTGTAGTAAACAGCTCCTACCTTTAACAAATCAAGAAATGAGTTGAGGAAAGACTCGTTCCTCTCACCCATTCACTCAATTCAAGCATGCAAATTCAGATGGGGAGATGAGAGCTTGGGAAAATGAGGGGTTTTGAGAAACAAGAGAGGTTTTAAGAAAGAAAAATTCAACTTAGTTGATATATGATCCATGAAGAGATGAAAGAAGCATTGTTGGGTGATATTAGACACCATTGAAGAGAATCTAGATACTATTTCAAATCCCTAGAGTTTGTTGTCTTGTTAGGCTATCCAAAGATCCATAATATGTATATTGACTTCCTAATGTTGGAAATGAAACTTGGAAGTAGCTAATGACTTGGGCTTATCTTGTCCATACTAAAGATAACATAAAGAAAGGAAATACATACGAGACTAAAACATCCTAGAGTCACATCCTCGGGCCAACTAGCAGTCATGAGGATGTGACAGTTATTTGGCCTCTTAGGACTAGTAGGCATGTCCAATAGTGGCTCATTTGGGCATGTTTCGATGAATTTTGGGGTTTTAAGAGTTGGAATGTAGGTGTAATATGGAAATAAGCATAAGGAAGGATGTGATGCATATAATGAATGAGTTTATGATGTTAGGTGATGATTTTAGTAATATTAAACTATTTTTTATTTCTTTGTTATCCTCCCTAAAGAAGGCTTACTCAGATCCCCTTTTCCTTCACAAATTTGCTTGTAGTGAATGAATGAGAGTTTGGAATAGTTCAAGGGTGTCCAATAAAGTTAGAGGAAGTGTTTATCTCTATTTTGGATTTAGTTGTATCTTCGTTTGTACTTGCAAATGATCTCCTTAAATCAGAAAAGGAATAAATCTCCCTTACCCTCATGAACACAAGAGAATGCAGTGCTTATTTAAGGTGTGATTCTCATGGATGGATTCAACGAGTTCTTGGAATTATTCACTATTATGTATTATGAATTATGCAATTCTTTTTCTCAAGGTTATTGTCATGTCCTTTGAGGTACTTGAAATACCTATACATATCCATGAATATGAAGGCTTTGAGGCAAGAGGATTGTAAGTGAAATAAGCTTGTCCAGATGATGATATAACACTAATGAACATTGGATTACTCTTCTAAGTAGTGTGTTAATTATTTCATGTATGTGTTTGGAAATCGTTCACATTAAATCCTTGAAGCTATCCCTTTGAGGAGGAAGCAAAACCTAATTTCTATGATATCCCATGTCACTATCAAGATGAGATATTGATAGAATTTCAGCCAAAGTTAGAATGTGAGCTTATTTCTTATGTATTATTGAAGGACTGATGTTAATCATGCTTAGTTTACATAATCATGAAAATGTGGTATAAGGTGTACATTGCCACTCCTTGGATTTGCGTTGCATAAAGATCATAAATTCATGTTGTATTGCATAAAAGAAAATTTATCTAGAATTATAATGATAAGATTTTAAGTTCGTATTGAGTTGTCTAGAGAAATGTTTATCTCAACTTTGTTTTCAAACACTAAAAACTTGACTTATGTTGTTAAGTATATGATGCCAAACATTTTCATTGCATACATGAATTGGAATTTAAAGGATTATTGTTGATATTGTCTAACAATGTGGAAAATTGATTATCATATTATTCCCATCAAATGCATATTTAGGCCCCCAAACCCCATCTTTTGTTGTGGATAAGAAGGTATGTTACAACAAACTGTCACTGCTACCATATGCCTCTCGGTCTTGGGTCATTAACCTATTTCCTTTTGTCTTAGGAAGATGAGCTATTAGTCAATTGAAAGCAATTTTAGGTTTTACTCCAAGACCATGTAGAAGTACAACTTATGAAAAAATTCTTATAAAGATTCGAGATTTGTTTTTCATTAAAAATAATTGATTTTTTCAGCTCCCATTATGTTTTATTCTTTGATATTGTTAATATTAAAATAGACATGTTCAATTAAATATAGAAAGAAGAGAATTAATGAGAGACATTTTTTATCTTTAATTTAAATATGTTTGATAAAATGTTTACATTGTTATTTTTATATATAAGATTGTTGTCAATTTGAGACACATTAACCTTGAGTATTTACACCCAAAATAGATGTCTAAATTGAAAAAACATTTACAATGAATAATATCTTATTCCATTATAATAATTCTCATAAAAAAAATCTCTTAAAGATTGAAATTACACTACATATAATTATAATATATCAAATTACATAAAATCACATCATCTTATTGAAAGTAGTTTTGACGATGACATAAGGAAATATGTTAATGGTCCAAGACGTAGATACGATACATATGGAAGGAGTGAATATCTACCCCTTTATGGACCACCAACGGGTCATTTCAAGTGACATAGTTTTACTTGCATAACAATGATGACTCAACTTGAATTCACAAATAATAATCGATGATGACTATCCTCACTGCTAATTAACCACTGAATTATAATCGATTCCAAAACATCTCAACCCAATTAAAAAATTATTAAAACATTAAGCGAATATTTTTTAAATTCCAGGCTACAAAGCCCAGATGGCAACCTTTCAAGCTATTAATTTCCATCATATATATAGGGAGTCCAATAAGGAGGCTGATTTTCTTTCTAAGAGATCCCTATCCTCATCGAAAGGTAGATATACATATTTCACTTGGGATGGAGAAAGTGAGGGACCAACCAATCATATAAATTTGTTTTAATTATTGTTCTCCATTGGGTGAATGTGGTTTTGATTTCTCGAGCAAGGACTGGTCATGTAACGATCATTTTTTTTTAATTTGGTCGAACAAAGACGTCATGTATTTTTCAGCATCTTTACAGATCATGTGCAAATTGGTAGAGATGGTTTGAAAGTTTTGGAGGCCTTTATTTCATAGTGGAGAAGGACTAGTAAGGCAATGTATTAGTCTTTACACATTATGATGAATATGTAAAAAAAATTATAATTAATATAATTTTTTGAGCGATATTTCTACTGAAAAAAAAAGGTTACAAAGGCCAGTGAAAACCCTCGAGTACTTTCCCTCATTTCAAGGATGGTATTTAGGGTAAAACCCTAGAATCTTCAGGGAACAACGTCGATCAACAATAACGTTCAAATATTTTACAATAATATACTCGCTAATAAATAAACATGTCACTTGAGAGAATTGAACCTTGGTGGGTAGGATAACTCATTCCTCCTAACTACCCAAAATCCATTTGACAAAATATTAAAAAAAGGTATGTATGTTAATATGAAATAATAAAATTGCCCATGATTAAGGACATTTAAGGAGATTCTTCTTGGTATACCTGACCACTTATACGTGTTATCTCATCACAAAGGGGAAATCTAGAGGTATATTCCCTTTAATCAAAAGGATGTCCTATATTTTCACTTTCTACCATGAGTACCATTTCCCTAAGCCAAATTCCCATGTATACCTAATGCATCCATGTCTTTATTTCCCGTGCACTGAGGAAATCACAATGACATCCTCACTTGGATATTTTCATTGCACCACATTTCCATGTGGGCCCAATGTACCAACTTGCACATGCATGGGGAAATGACATGTTTGTGCCATTAGATATTTCATTGTTATGGATTCCCTTGGAGACCCATGCACCTAAGCTTGTCCATGCATAATGACAATGAGCATTGAGAAGGGTGAGGTATATGCCCTTTGTTTTTAAGAATTATTTTTGTACATATAAGAAATAATCCATATTGGATCATTATATCATTTTTTACCTATCTCAATTCTTTCAGAGTGCAAAAAATTGGAGGAATCAACTTGCAGGGTCATTTTAGTGGAATGTCCCAATTGGAAAATTGGGGTCCAAAGCCTTCTGGAGACATTTTGAAAAATTAAGCATCATTTTTTTATGTTCTAGTGTCCAAAAGTTATGCACATCCCATTAACAATATTCTACACTATGATACCTTTCCAATGGTGCAGATTGTGTGTCAATTAGAGTTCATATGCAAAATTTATGCCTCCCATAAGTTGACTTATTATGTTGACCACCATGGTATGAGAGGATTCTACGTCAACCCTCATTACTCATACATATGGGGATAGCCATGTATTTAATTTTAATAATATTTTAGAAGGCTCAAAACCCTATCACAATTGAGGGTTGAGGAAGTTGAAAACCTACCCCTAGAAGGTTATCGGTCTATATTAAATACAAGGCCACTAGGAGGAGAAGGGGTTCCATTAGTTTTCATTATATCTCATTCCATAGATGAGAAAAAAAATATGAGAGTGTTATTCTATGATCATAATAGAGGAGGAGATATTATGTAGCATCCATACAAGCCACGAGTCAAAGGAAATTCCATAGAGAGAGCATATTTCTTTGTACTTGCATCATTTCTATACCAGAAAAAAGAGAACAGAGAAATCTCACCTTCTAGATAGGTGTCCTCCCATATTGGGTGTTGTCAACAAAATTTTTGGGTTAAGTTTTATGCATGCACACCAAGGGAGAAGTGTGCGTCCATTTTATAAGTTCTGTACGCACCTGAGTAAGTGCACAAGGATTTCCATGAAATACACATTGGACCAAATTTTGTTAGCAAATCACAGAACATAAAGACTACCAAGTGCACGTTGGTCCAAGTTTTGTCAATTACATCGAAAACCAAGAAGAGGCCCACCAGAAGAAATAATGGAATCATCGAGATATATCCCTGAATGATTAGTGCTAGCAGCATAAAAGGACATGGGGTGGACAAAAGAGGAGTTGGTCTAGCAGTTAATATTTCCCATGATGCAAAAAGTCTACGTGGAGCGCTTGCAGGTACCTGAAGCGTGCGAGGCAGTTAGATTAGAAAAGTGAGTGGAGCATAGTAGAAAAGGAAAGTGCTCCCCAACAGTGAAGGATATAAAAAGGATATTTAATATCATATTGAGAGTTGGCTAATGTCTTAAGGAGTTTACGAGAAGATATTCAACTAGTATGAGAATTTTGAGTTAGCTACCAGCATTGAGCTCATCTCGATCCTACTGCAATATTGTAATGTCTTTGAATATATTCTTGCATTTTGATATGTATGAGTCCTAAAGAAAGGCACATGGAACATTCTATGTATTCCCCCTTTTGATATAATGATGGTATGAGATTCCATGGATGTCGTAGGAAATTGTTTAGCGCAATGTATAACTTTATTGTGATGAAATACTTCCACTAATGAATATATTGCAGTTCCAATATATTATGTGTCTTTTATGAATGGGTTGAATCTGGATTTGTATTGTTTCAATTGTTAGTCCTTAATGAAGTATCAGATCTGATTTATTTCGACGCCAATTGTAGTAGTGTTTAATATGTTTAATCCTTCATCACCAACACAAGACCTTATAGTCTCTTTGATCCTCTCTGCATCTCGGGTGAGACTTTCCTCATCCCTAGTCAAGGATTGATATATAGTTTCTTTGGCATTTTGTTGGACACGTTGTGGATGAGCCTTGGGTTTAAATCACCCTAGTGTTAGGAAGGTCGTTGTGCACACATGTGTTAACCAAAATGGAAACAAACAACCCAAGAAATGGTTTTGTTTTCAAGACTTGAAGTCTTGTTAAAATTGAGGGAGGAAAAGAGAGATGCAGTGGAATCCTTCTAAGAAGGAGATTTAAGATTGGATAGAAGAAAAAGAGGACTATTTTTCCCTATCAGGGACGCAAGGATTGTAGGTGAATGAGAAGGAATGGAAGGACCGATACATTTACTCAAACATGCATGAGCTCTTCTTCGGAGAATTACCATGTCTGTTACACGAATGGTTAAAAAGACAAGGTGTTTTCAATATGGTCATGCTACCAGTGGAGCCAATAGTTTGGGATCAAACCAAGCTTGATAGTTTGAAGTTAGACAACAAATGGACTCAGGTGATTGATTTCTGGTTCGCTCGAGTGAAGGAAGGCTACATTGTTGAATTCACCATTCAGTGTTGTGATTCTCTCAGCAACACTGAAAGAAAGTTTGAAGAAGTTCCAAGAAAGTGAATTCTCGAAGTGATTCCACTTTGGATCAAGATGTTATTTTTAGAGAAGATATTGATGTTCATGGAGACTAATATGATGGCTAAGTAAACCCCCCAATGCTGGGGGGGATTTAGAAAAGGTGGGGAAAACATGGATCCATTGAGGAGGATCCAATATGTTGCTAATATGAGGTGAGGAGTGGAAAGGACCTGTACAAGAAAAGGAGAAAAAAATCCGAGAGATACACAAGAAGAGATGAGATGAGATAAAAGGATGAGAAAAGGAGTAGAGAAGAGTTGACCAAGGGTGCATATTGAGGTGTTGGGACCAAAATGAAGAGGAAACTCACACCATGCAGTGTTGAGAGACAGTATACTATGCCATAGTGGAGAGCAGGTGAGGATAATCATGCAAAGAGGCTTGGAATTGAAGATACTAGTAGTGATAGTAGTGGTAGTGAAGGCCTAGGTGATGAAGAACGTACCCTTTGGTTGTTGCGGTATGTGACAACCTTAAGAGAATCCAAAGCACCCAGGTATGGTGTGTGGGTGCACATTTTGTGTGCACTGAGGGAATCTGAGGAAACGTTGCATGGTTGTGCACTTACAAAAGGAGAATATGTCATGCATTTTTGTGAGGCTCAAAGTCTAAAATAATCTAGTACTCATTCTAGTGGAAGTATGTTGAGAAAGAAAGAGACTGGCACATAGAGTGGCAATGTGCTTAGTAAAGAAAGTGATTCTCTACAAGGTGGAAATGCATTGATCAGACCAGGAGATGAGGCACACATTGGAAGTGTGCAATCGGGTCTGAAAGAAATGGAGAATATTGTTGTTGTGCCAAAATATAGGCAAGATGAAAGATCCCCTAGTGGTGGGGGAGTTGAGTTGGTATTTTTGGATGATCTTGCACAACTGCAAATTGATAGCTCCTTTGGTCACCTCACGAGAATTTTCAAAGGAAGATGAGCCTATCCCCCTTTGTAAACCGCCCCTCATGAATTTTTAATCAAGAACAAACCACATCATATAGAATATAGGTTGGAGTTGAAGAAAGAGAAGAAGAATATATAAGTGAAAAGGAAAGTGAAGAGGAAGGTGAAGTAATCAATACTTTACCCCAACCGATAGTGGTGTGGAAAGATCCCATCAATAATAGTTAGATAATTAGAACTACTTCTAGTTCCAAGATGATGAATCAAGATAGTACATTGTGTTTGCTTGTATTCCATGGAATGGGAAAAGACGATGTAGAGAAACACTAGTTCACCCATGCAGCAATATAATTTGATGAAGAGGGTTACAGACGATGGGGCGAAGATCGTGCAGTTAGAGACTACATTTAGGGATAGATCCTTGATATGGTACATGAAATACAAGGCCATTGCACCAGTGGGACAGAACGATTCCTTGTCCAAGATCAAGAAGTATCTGCTTTAAGAGTTTCAGAAGTCGAAGTTGGAGTCCCAATGTATAATGAATATCAAAGAAATAAAATAGAAGGAAGGAGAAACTGTCTGGGATTATGACTAGTGGTTCAAGATTTTGTTGGATATGCTAATGTTCTAGATTCATGACATACAACATATAGAATGGTTCATTATGGGGTTTCTCCATAATATATAATTCTCTCTCACCCAGAAAAAGGTGATGACTCAAGTCGAAGACGTCAAAATCATGATGTGATTGGAGGCTATATCGAGAGGCACAAAAACATCGGTCGGGTTGGCATAGGTGAAGTCAAAACTAGCCAATCTATCAATCGAGTTTCAAGATATGGAAAAATATAAAGTCGTGCACGAACATGTATGGTGCACTACATGTCGGTCGGAGGGGAATTGTTGAGACAAGTTCCTGGTCCTTCCAAATTATATGGCTACATTTGCGTCGAGTCTATTTCCATCCGGACAATCTGAATGGTGTGAGATATGTAGATAGTGGGGACATGGGACATCCCATTTTCCAACATTATAGAAGTATTAGACAACAACTCACACCCCCTTATGTGAATTCTGTAAATACGTTGGTCGTGATGCTAATAGTTGTCTCTCCCTATAGTTGATGCAAGATAACACCCGAGAATTCTTCTTGGTGCAAGAGGAGAAAACTAATGGTGAGCGTGGTGGCTTAGAAAAGGGTGGATACCAAGGAGGACCCCAAGGTGGATATGGGCATGATCATGTATACGGATATGGTGGGGGAGGTGGTATACCCCCCACGTGTTTCAATTGCAGTGAAATCATTCATGTCTCGCATCCTTTTACTAATACCTCTATTCTCTACACCTATTTTTACAATCATGAACATTCTACAAAATATTGTCCTTAATTGTTGAAGAAGTGGGAAGATAAGAAGAACAATTGTAACATGGTGCATGCCAAGGCACACAAGAAAAAAAATAAGAAGGAAGTAGACGTATGAGTCATAACCCACGGAGGGGCCAACATAGGAGGAGAGTTTGAGCATGGTGAAGGATTAGGTCAACGACCAGATAAGAAAATGAGGAAGGAATCACATACCGCCTAAGTTTGATGTTGCTCAGCGGAAGCACTTTTTGTGTGATGGAAAGAGAGTCATTTAAGAAGAGAGAGAGAGTGTGAGGAGTTGCAATGCACAACTAAAATTTACTTGAGATTGGGTTATACACATATACACCAACATTCTCATCTTGTTGCAATATGTTTGAGTAAAACATAAGTGGTTTCCTGTATTTGACATTTTGATATCACAATGATAATTGCATAGATTTATATTTGTTGTTATGAATAAGAAACATATGTCTATCAAGTATGAATGTGGATTCTAGAACAAACATTTTTCATGAAAATTACAATATATACACAAGCTATAAATGCAACAATGGTAATTTCATACTATAAACATTCATAATCCAATATATGGATAAAATATATATGTATAGAAATTAGCACATGAAATACAAACACACACACACACACACACACACACACAACTTCCAAAGATTGCATACTTATATAAATAAATAATCTTAAACCCTAATATGTAATAACTCTTGCACAAATACCCTACTGAGTATGTTTATATACAACAATAGTCCACAACCACAATATTTCACTTGAGGAATCATTAATATATCATCTATCACTGTAAATAATTTCATATTTATATATGTAACAATAAATATTAATTCATGCATGTAACCCCAAACCAAAATGTATATTTCAACATACACCAAATTCTGGAGACATAATATCCAGCCTGCATTTTTCCATAACAAGGTGTGCATTTTCCTCAATGCCCTATTTTAATGAAATTTCATAAGCATGGTGTGCATAATGTGCATAATTCATATAAAGATGTGAATTTTCCCTAACATTGTGATTTAAGGAATATATAATGAAGATCCTAACACAATAATTGTAGTTTTCACTTCAAGGTATGTTAAAACTTCATATACAACAACAATCAACAACCACAATATTTCACTTGTGTAATAATTAATCTATCATCTATCACAATAAAGAATTTATAGTTGCATATGCAACAATAGATATTAGTTCATGCATATAACCCCAAACAAAAATATATATTTCACCTAGAACCAAATTGTTGGGACACAACAACATATATATAGCTTGCCTTTTTCCCTAACAGGACGTCCATTTTTCGTCACTGCCTTGTTTTCATGAAATTTCATAAGGATAGTGTGCAAAATGTGCATAATTCATATAAGATATATTTTTTCCCTAACAATATGCTTTCAAGAATTTATCATGCAAATCCTAACATAAGGCTTGCATTTTCACTCAAGGGCATGCATTTTACAACATGCCATTTTTTCAAGCAAAAAACACATAATTTCCATTTTTTAGCATTAATTTTCTTATTAAGGAATATATATCTCATATTGAGGAATGAATTACTCACTATCCTATATATACATCATCTCATCATACAAAATTCACCACTATCTTTTCTACAACTTTTCTACAACCCTATAGCTTGTAATGTTTCCTATATTATTGCCTGATTCATTTTACAAGACAATTTTTGGTATAGGAAGCTGTAAAAATTTTCCACAACCCTATATCTTGTAATATATCCTATAATATTGACCTATTCATTCTATATTTCATAAAAAGGTCATGAATCTTTGTGCATAGAAATCATGATTTTTGGAGTGTAAATGCACTCCTAATTGTACAAACATGTTAAAACTATTGTAATCATCAAGTTAGAACTTAAATATTAAATTATGGAGGCTTATTGAACTTTGGGCATGCACTTTCCTATA
>SNQJ01S0122639.1:32635-50567 GCA_010110895.2 Picea sitchensis | reverse complement strand
CCCGGAAACAATTTTATTGGCCTGGATTGAAGAAAGACATAGTCAAATATTTGTCCCAATGCATAGAGTTCCAACAGGTTAAAGTAGAACATCGACACCCATCAGGACTATTACACCCTTTACCCATCCCAGAATGGAAATGGGAAAACCATCTCCATGGATTTTATGACTGGATTGCCAACTTCAACCAAACAGAATGACGCCATTATGGTAGTGGTGGATAAACTGAGCAAGTCTGCTCATTTCATCCCCTTCAAATCAACCTGCAAGGTGATAGATAGCGCCCAGGTATTCATGAAAGAGGTATTCCGACTACACAGTATGCCGAAAGAGATAGTGTCTGACAGAGACACAAAATTTACTTCCAATTTTTGGAAATCACTGATGGTTGGTTTAGAGACCAAATTGTTGTTTAGCACCTCCTATCACCCTCAAACCGACGGACAGACATAAAGAGTAAATTAGATATTAGAGGATATGTTAAGAATGCATGTAATGCATCAACCCAGAAAATGGGAAGACTACCTGCCATTGGTAGAATTCGCCTACAACAACGGCTACCAAGCATCCTTAAAGATGAGTCCCTTTGAGGTCCTCTATGGTAGGCCATGTAAAACTCCAGTCAGCTGGAGTAATCCTGTAAATAGGATTTCTTTTGGACCCGACATGTTGAAAAAAAAAATAGGATTTATTTTTTGACCCGACATGTTGAAAAAATGGAACAAAAAGTGATTCAAAAAAAACAAAATATGAAGGTCAGCTCTAACCTACGTAAAAAGTTATGCCGACAAAAGAGAACTCCAAGAGAGTTCAAATGGGGACCATGCATATCTTAGAATTAAGCCCAGAAAGAGTTCCATCAAAATGGGAGCTTGTGCCAAGTTGTTCTATTGTGGACCCTTTGAGGTTTGAGATAGAGTGGGGATTCTGAGCCTATTCCGCTTAGCACTTCTCCTGCACAAGAAAGCACGTAATTTTTTCCATGTTTCTTTATCAAAGAAATATGTACATGATGTTAATCATAATTGATCGGTAGTTCTTTTTATCCGTGTGGAACCGAGGGAGAATTTCTACCGTAACCCCAATGCATATTGGACCGAAGGAAACCCCTCGGCCCGTGAATCCTAAATCCATTGCACAAGTAAAGGTGCAAGGACATTTTGGGCCTGCATGAGGCAACATGGGAAATGGAGGATGCCATGAGACAGCATTACATATCCGCCGATTTTGTTTATTTCTGTACATGCAATCCATGTTAAAATATAAGAACATCGAGGATGATGTTCCTTTAAGGGGAGGGAATTGTAACACCGTTTCCAGCCAGAAAATAACTCGACTGGCCAGAACTGCGGGCAAACTCATGAATGTGAATATGATGTGAAATGGACCTTGTGGAAAAGGTCAATGAATGTGAATAACATTATGAATTTATATCAGAGGATTTCCTCGAGAGGGGGATGTGCTGGAAAAAGAGACCACGATGGCGGGAGGGCACCTGGAGAGGTGGCGCTAACTTCCACCGGTGAATTAATACCGATTTGGACTTCATACATTGGCCCCGAGAACCAAAAGCGAAGCCTTTGTTGGCTCTGAATTAAATGTCTTGCAGGCCGGTAGGTAGATGGCTCCTCGAATTAATGAGGGATGGGGAGGTGAACCACCCATCCAGAGAGCCATCATGACTGACAGCGAGAGGGTAATCGTGCCACACACGAACTCCCTAAGAGGATAAGGCGGGTAGAAGCCATTGGGGAAGACGGAGGGGAGAAAGAGAATCATGACATGCAGAGGAGTGAATCGAGAGGAAGGAGAGTAACCTTCATTCCTGTCAATCGGAAAACAACAATGATCATAGCCTCGCCATAAAGATCGTGGACTCAAAATTGTGGGTTAGTGGTAAATCCATTGGGATTCATCGGTGCCCCAATGATCGCGGGAAATGAGCAATCTCTCTCAATAGTTACAAAATTACCGTGTTCTGATAAGTGTTCTGCATTTGGCTTCTTGAAATATATGTTTTCTGACAATTATGCTCATAAACCGTGAAATTGTGAATAATTTCAAGATAAGAATGTTTGTATGATGTTTTGATCGGATCGTAGTGGTATGTTATAATGGAAAGACCATGTATGATTCTATTTACAAGTTGTTATTTATATGCTGCATTTCACCCATCTGCATTTCACGCCCGGTTCTGAGAAATAATTTATCCTCTTTATATACCCCGGATAAACTTCCTCATAGAGATACCTTCTCAACGCCCATCAAGAACCCGCCGAGAAAGGACATGAAGGTGCGGCACATAAGAAATCCCCCGGAGGCATCGTAATCGATGACTAAATCCCATTGAGACGGTATCACTCACGAATCAGATCGGAGTAAGAAACTGGAGTGTTAAGCGCTTTAACCCTGAATAGGTGTTGATCGACGGACAAGATCCCCGTCGGGAAATCAGGGTCACACATGACCATTGGATTGGTAGGGGTAAGTAGGGTGTTAAATTCCTTACCCCTTTGTTTTCTCGTCTTTAGGGCATCAAGAAATTGGGATCGTAGATCCCTAGGGTCCATGGGAGTATTTGGACCGTTGATCTTTCCACGTTCATGGAGTCATGGAAGAATGCATGGTAGGAAACCAACTGTTTCATCGATTCGGCCGAAAACCCACGCTTGTTGATCCGTCAGAGTTACCGAGGGTTAAAACCCCCAAAGGGATAGAGGCTTAAATCCCGTGATAGATCTCGACCATCTCAATAATGGAGGCCATGTACCGTGGAGATTACCTTACTGGAAATCGAGAATTTCGAACTCGTGAGTCCTAGTGATGAGAGATCAAGACTTTCCATGGTGGAAACTTGTGATAGATCTGGACCGCCTACTCCTGAGGCCACGGTCGCGGAGATTACCCATTTCTCGAAATCGAATCATGAACTCTAGAGTCCCCGGTGACGGTTCGACCTTCCATGGTGGAAACCGGATAGATCCGACCACCCCATCTCTCGAGGCCACGTGTCGCGAGATTACCCATTTTGGGAAATCGAACGCGAACTCAAGAGTCCCCGGGTGACGAGTTTGGGACTTTCCATGGTGGAAACCCCGATAGATCTAGGACCGCCGATTCCTGAGGCCATTTGTCATAAGATTACCCATTTCGGGAAATCGGGACGGATTCGTGAGATCCGTTGACAAGAGGTCGGGCTCTTTCCTTGATAAATCCCGATGGAAATAAAATTGTGGTCATATGAGAAGAGTCATATCGACCAAGGCGTAGCCCAGGGGGCTAATTTCCAAACGAGGCATGTTCGACACTTCATTACTTTACTCGACACCGGCTGCTGCCTGCGCTATCAAATCCCAAAATTAAGACTGCAAAGCCCTTCCGCTAGTATGAGGTTGGCATCTATCAACGGACATCCTCTCGGAGGATCCTGGTTCTGGGATGACCGTGAGATGTGATGAAGAGATGTCAAATTTAAGTTGGGGCAGGAATGCGCATTAAGGTAAGTAACGAGAAGATTTGGATGGCTGCAGTCCACCCGCTTAGATCTACGACCGAGGTTTCATTCCGAGCCCTCTTGCCATTCTGTCTTTAGTGGTGGGGCTAACCGAAATTACGAAATCTCGAACTGTTGAGATTAATTCACCTTAATCAATAATGGTGTGCTCGTGACTCCGGACCCCCTACATTTCCCTAATGGGGTCCGAATAGTGTGGCGTGTGAAATAAGGCCCCCTCCTATCCTGTTGACCACCGTGTCGCATTTCCCTCACACCATTGCATCTACTTCACCGCAAGACGAGGCCCTGCTCATTGGTTTTTTCTCTAGCCCTATTGGGATTCGGCCCTATTGGTCTACCGCTAGGCCCCATTCCAGTTCTATGCTGCGAGTCAAACGATTCAACAAATCATGAACGCCGAGCGAAATACAAAGAGGCACCGCCATTATTTGAACTATGATCGTGACCCACAATCACATGAGAACGATGAAGGGGAGAGAAATCTGCCATGCTAGGCCTCCTTAGGTAATTCGGGGGCTCGGATTCAACAGAAATCAATGAAAATTTTGATTTAGGTAGTGAGTGTGACATTTGTAGGCTCTAGTCTTATTTTTTGATTTTAAGAATTCTAAATAACTTCCCCTCATGAATAGGCCATGTCTTAATACATATTTGATCCTTAAAATGCTTCTATTTCTATTTAACCATATTTGCCAACAAATAAATTTAGGTGTTTCCTTCCGTATCCTTTGAAAAACAATTTTTCCAGAGAAGGATCCCCGATAGTGGTTCCCCCACCTACCAAGAAGAGTTTTGCAAGTGGAAGACTAACAAATTTTATTCCATAATTCTACACAAACTATTCTCCAAACTTGCTTTGAAAATTCACAATCCAGAAAAAAATGTTGGGATGTTTCTTCACTCTTTTTACAAAGAGGACAGCGAAAGGGGCCTTTGAAGCCTCTTTTAGCCAAGTTTTCACCTGTCAAAATATTACCTTGATAAAGAGTCCAACAGAGTGCATTCACTTTAGATAATCCATCATTGCTCCATATGTTTTTCCACATTGATTCCTTTGGTGGGACTACTTCCTGCATTAGTATAGCCTTGTAGCCTTCTTTGACCATATATCCAAAAGCACCCCATCCCCTAGAGTCAATCTTCTGCAAGTGAATCAACATAGCACCTTTGAGGGTGAGGACGAGAAAATCTACTTGCGATTGTAGATGAGGAAGTATAAGGCCCAAGTTCCATTCCTTCCAAACAAAAATATCAAATAGAGAATTTTTATTTTGGGAAATCAACCATTGTCTAATTTCACTTAGATCTATTTTTTGGAGAGGGAGAGAGCCCAGAATCCCATCATTATAGATGTTTATTTTCTTTCCATTTCCTAGGATCCAATGCAAAGAAGACTGAACAAGAGGAAGGGAAGATTTGAGAAGCTTCCAAATCGAAGAACCTTTTGATTAGAGAGGGGGGAAATCTAGACATCTCTTTCTTTTGCCAAACAAATACTTTCTTTTCAGCGTTGTTTTCCACCATTCATTTTTCTCTAATACAAGCTTCCAAAGTATTTTTGCACCCAGCGAAAGGTTCACAATTTTAGGATCTCGAACCTCTAATCCTCCATGATCTTTTGGAGCTCTTACCAAATTCCAATTTTCTAGATGTAGTCTTTTTGTGTTTGATTTGCCTCCTTGCCAAAGAAATTGTCTAATGGTCTGGGCTAGTTATTTTTTGAATCCCATGGGATAAAGGATAGAATAAAATTGAAAAATGGGAAGGGATGACAGAACATATTTTATTAGCACCAGGTGCCCAGCTGGGTTTAACCTGGAAGCTCCCCATCCTTCCATTTTGTCCTTTATTTTCTGTAAAAGAATTTTCCAGGTATCCCCCAAAAGGGATTTGAGACAGATTGAATTCCTAGGTATTTAAAAGTTTTCCACTCAACTGAAATAGGAAACTGAAGGATATATGTTATACCTTGGATGGTAGGAGCTTTTATGTTCCAAGCATAAATTTGGCATTTTTTATGGTTTATTAAGCCTCGTGAGATTTGGATGAATTGATCCATGATCAATTTGAATCTTCGAGAAATAATTAGGGATGCTCCTCCTAGCAGCAGAGTGTCGTAAGAAAATTGTGAATGATTGATCCTATTAACACCTCTTTCTATACAAATCCCAGGGATAGCTCATGTCAAAATTTCCCATTCTATATTCATGTTAATATTCTCAGCCATGAGGACGAATAGAAACGGGGAGAGAGGGCATCCATGTCTAATCCCACGAGAATATTTAAAAATGGGGGTTGGCTTGCCATTTATCAAAGGGGAAATCAAAGGATTGGAGATACAGGATTCTATCCAAGATACAAACATTGTATTGAAGCCAATTTTTTCTAAAACTTCCTTTAGAAAACTACGCTTAACTCTATCAAAATAATTTTCCATATCAATTTTAATAACCATACCTTTTTCCCCTCGAATGATAGTGGAATGGATGGCCTCTTGCACCAAAAAATGGTCCCATATTTATTATTGCCAAATCCTCCTTGATTTCGAAGGATTAGAGAATTTAGATAAGGTTTCATCTGGTTTTCTATTATTTTTTCCATTATTTTGTATGACACATTGCACATAACAATATTGATGAAATATTTCAAAGGATGCAGATGAGCCCTTCTTTTCTTTTGGAATTAGAGCAAGGAATGTAGATTTGGTGGCTCCCCCAATTCTATGGGATTTCTGCACATATTGGATCATTTCGATTGAGTCATATTTTATAACTTTCCAAAGTATTTTGTAGAAGTGAATGGTGAACCCATCTGGACGAGGGGATTTCTCTGAGTTAAATTAGTGGATAACATAAAATATTTCTTCCTCTCTAACTAGTTTGTTCAGCTCTTGATTGTCCTCTTCTAAGATATTTTTTGGAATCTAGGAAACGAATTGCTCACAAAATACTGAGTCCACGGAGTTGTTCTTGGATAATAACTTGTTGAAGTGAGAAGAGGCCAGAAGTTGTATTTCCTCAAAGGATGAGGTGGAGCCTCTAGATGGAGTTTTGATTTCTTCTACCATGTTCCTCCATTGCCTTGTTCTTGCTTGTTTGTGAAAAAAGGAGGTCTTTTTGTCTCCCTCCTTAAGCCAGAGACTTCTAGATTTTAGCCTCCACATTGTTTCTTCATCATTCATGGACTTTATATATGATTGATAGGTTGATTTCTCATGTTGAAGAAGATCAGGCTGAACTACCTGACTATCTATATTGAGTTGTATCTCTTCCAGATTTTTCTAATATCCCTTAACATCACTATTTATTGAATATGATGAAGATTTAACCCATTGTTTGATTTCTTCCTTAGTGCGCTTTAGTTTTTTATCCCATATAAACATAGGAGAACCTTTGATCCATTGACTCCACATTTTAGAAATTAGGGGAGAAAATTCTTCTATTTCCATCCACAAAGGATTCAATCTAAAAGGAATAGGGCCCAAATTTTCTTCTTTAGAAAAGCTAAAAGAGATAGGGTTGTGATCTGAGTTGGCCCAGGGTATTATTGAGGAGGTAATAATGCCATCTCTTGAAAGAAAGAAAGGATCTACTTATAATAAAATGATTCATCCTTACAGCTATGTTTCCAGGTCTTGTTCTTATATTATTCCAGGTAAACTTTCCTTTAATAGGATGAATGTCCACCAGATCTAGAATCGACATTAAATCCTCCATTTTCTCTCTAAATGGATCTTGAACTATAGAGCCCCCTCTTTTTTATTTTATATGAATTTTAGTATTAAAATCGCATGTTATTATGTAGTGTTGGGCATACTCCATTCCTTCTAGATATAATAGAGACTCCCATCATTCTACTTTTTCCGTGTAGGTATTTGGCATATAGACATTAAACAAATGGAAGAACATACATGATTGTAGTTGAGTCAATTTTACCATAATCCAATGTGTTGGTTTGTGAATTTATTCTAACTTGAAGAAGTCTATATTCCAGAAGGTGCCAATTACCCCTGAGATTCCCCTTGAGCTTAGCGCTACTCCTTGAATTTTTTGTCATATGTTTTGCATTTAATTGAGAGTTTCCTTCTCCCCTAGTTTGGTCTCCTGGATCAGAAGGACCTTAACTTTTTCACTTCTGATCAATTTTTTCATTGCTTCTTTTTTGTCCTTACTACTTAGTCCTTTACAATTCCAAGAGACTAAATTCAATATTTACCTGAGGATTTGGTCGCCCCCCTTTGGTGGGATGAGTTTGGGTCATGCATTTCCCTACCTGACCATGCCCTTTTCCTTTCTTGGTTTATTTTTTCAGGATCCCTTCTAATGTTGTTTGGATTCCTAGTTCTTTATCTCTGCCAACTTCATTTTCTCTTCTATTACGATTAGATTTCCTACCTACCTTGATATGAGTATTAGTAAGAAGCGCTTATGGCTCTTATTCTTCTTCAGATTCTTCAGCATTCTCCTACTCTTGCGCAAGGAGCTCCGATTGGGGAGAATTTTGTGTAGTAATTGGTGAAGATTCGCCATTTTTAGAGTGATCAGATTTGGAAGGGACTTCGATATTTTCTTTATATTTTTTTCCCTTTACTCCCTTCCTCTGAGTCCTTTCCAATTTCCTTTGACTCCCCCATTTTTTCCTCTAGATTATCAAGGATTTCAAATGGATTACGACTTGTTTCACCTTTTTTGTTTCCTCGTGTAGAAGAGTTCTAGGGGGTGAGGGAGGAGGTGTGCCTCCTTGGGATGGAGCTGGTTGGTAGGATACCTTCCCTGAAGTTTTTTCTTTTTTGGTTGTTGCCAAAGATCTTGATCTCTTTCCTTTGGGGGGATCTAATTTTTTCCGAGGGCAGTTCTTTGCAGAATTTTTGTATTCATGACAAGTTTACACTTAAAGGGGAGTTGTTCATAATCTACTTGTTGGATGTAGGACCAATTATCCAGAGCTAACTTAATGGCTTCTAGAAGTCCCTTTTCTAGGTCTACCTCTACACAGATTCTCGCACGGGATTGCATACCATCTCATGGTTCATCTCAATCAATGAATCTACCTAAAGTATTTCCAATGATTCTAAGGGTTTCATCATTCCGGCAATGAAGCGGGAGGAACGAGAGGCGCACCCAATCAGGGATAGCCGAAGGGATATCATTTTCATGACTAAAGTCTGGAGTCCATTTATTTAAATGCATTCCTCTTGATCTCATAAAATAAGGCCCATTTCTAAATATTAGATCTCGATATGTTTTTTTCTCAAACAGAAAGACAAAGAAACCCTTACCACGGAATGTCGAGGACATGTGCCCTTGCATCATTTTTTCCAGTTCAGATCTAACCATTGCGCCATGGATTTTGGGGAAGGCCAAATTCCTATAAATTGACCTATCAATCCATTATCTTCCAGCCTAAGGGAGAAAGGGCGCATCGACACAGGATGGATAGGAACCTTTTGGATCTCGTCGAGTTTCTTCACGAACTTGGGAGGTGCATCTTTTGCAACTTTTGGGTAGGAAGCAATCAGATTCTGGAAAGTTGTGATATCATGTGGAGGAGGGGAAGATGGGAGGGCTCCTCCCCCGATCCCGAGGACATAACAGAGAGAATATGACCGAGAGAAGGCTATTGAGGATTTTATCCATGGTGACAAACCCTAGCCACAGAGAGAATTCGTCCAATCACTAGCTTTGTTAACTAGTTTCAAGTAGGGAAATTTAGTGGTCAATCCACGGATCTCTCCTAAGGTGGAAATAAATATGAATCTGGCTTGGGATTTTTCCTATGGTGTTTGTCAGGGATCTAAGTGCATCAATGGATTGGGGTTTATCCTTTGTTTTTCAAAATCTCATTATATGACTGGAAAAGCTTCTTTGGTGCAGGGCCCAACAATATGGTAGATATGAAGGCATTGTTTTCTATGTTGCAGTGTGATATCAAGATTTATAGTGAGCACCAAGGTTTGATGTACTATGAAAGAAAGGTTACTTTAAATATGTAATTAAGGTGATGTAGGAAGCTATTCATGCTAGAAACATGGTTACTATGAATGCAAGAAATAAAAAAACCTTCCATAATTTGGCCACCAAGCCAATGCATGGATTCCTATGATATATAGTGGAAGATGGAAGTCAAAGAATTTTTTGAAAAGTTTTCTATAGATAAGATACAATGATCACAACAAAGTTAAGAGAAGGAGTCCTTGCGGGCCAATTTTAGAGTCACCAATAGAGGCAGAAGATAAGCCCTTAAACCATGTCCAGTGAACGAGGTATGGAAAATAATTTATATAAAATGCATTGATTCAATGATATGAAGTGTGAGAAGTTATGCTCAACTTTGGGTTGGATGTTAACATCCTACTAAAGTAATCATGGGAATTCATGGGATGACCAAATTGGGTCATTTTTTCAATCTAGTGGTATTTGGTGAACCAATCACATTTTCCCCATTGTCAAATTGGCGAGATGGAATTTATCTCGATTGTGTGAATATTTATGCCTACTTTGAGTTCATTGACATAGTAGATGACAAATATCCATACCTAATATTGTAATGGATTGATTGAGAATTTGATAATGATGTCATTTGATAATAAGGGTTATTAAATGGTATATCCATTGGATATAATGTGGGGAAATACATTTGTTAAATACATAGAAGAAGTATTGGATGAAGGTGTTTTGCGATAATCTCACCATGGAAGGATAGTTGGAAGACTACGTTAATCCAACTGCTAGTGGAAAGTGAGTTGGAGAATAGTATTCTCCTATGTCATTTATTCCAAAGTGTCCATTAATTTTGGTTTGCCTAGGGAGTATGAGAATTATGCATGCTACCAAATTCCATTAAGTGGATTCATGTAAGGATTAAAGATCCACTGGTGTTTAATGACACAACTAATGCCACAAAGTTTATGGAACACATAGCTTAACACATCATGTTTGAATAGAGGGGTATAAACATTGGATATCACTTTGGTATATATCCTTGAATGATTGTGGGAATTTCATTTTGAACTTTGGACTCACGAGAAGATATAGTGGGACTAGGAACCTACTAGACAGGTTTGTGTTGACCATGTTCTGTGTGATCTTTGTCTAGGACAGATATTATTATGATCAATTTGAAAGTCCAGTCATAGGGATATATATATATATATATATATATATATATATATATATATATATATATATATATATATATATATATATATATATATGTATGTATGTATGTATGTATGTATGTATGTATGTATGTGGCATGTATGTATGTATGTATGTGTATGTATGTATGTATGTATGTATAGGGATATACGGGCTCGAACCGTAGACCTTCTCAGTAGAATAGATCAAAGTTCTTATTATCAAAATAATTTGAATTGTTCCAAGAACCCAACATGCATTTTCTCGCATTGGGCTCTTTCATTAAAGGATATTGTTTGCTAATGAACTAGTTAACTCATTTCATCTCCTAACCACATGAATATAAGTAGCCATTGAAAAGCTGGCCTCAGAGGTCCTATTTTACCAAAATCTTGCGATGAAGTGGGATCATGAACATGAATCTTTTCAAAGGGTCCCCTGCCATTCAATGGTACCTTGTGTATAGTGGAGCATGTGGATCATTGTGAAACTCACTAATATACATAGGGAATTTCTATTTAGTGGTGGGTGCATAAATGTGTGCCCACCTTAGAGTCATTGTTGAAGAGTTGGTACCTATAGAAGAAAAATGCAATGAAAGATGACCTACTGACCATAACTACAATTTAGGTTCTATGACACTTTTCAACTTTTTGAGGAAGATATGTTGATTAGTGGGATATAAAACACATTCAATGTTTCCCACTAATGGTACTACCATAATGTTTGACCATAGATTCTGTGGAGGATGATGTCACAAAATAATTTCATTCTTTGTGGTTTGAATAAATAGAGGTGCACTATGTAGTCACATAAACCAAGAATACCAACTATCTAGTTCACTATCATGGGATGTTGAATAGTAGGTGATTCGATTATGGAGGATGTTTCTAAGTTGGCTATTATTGGTGAATATTTGTATGAAAACATCATTGTATACATTGTATATTTTATTTGAGAGTACACTCACCTATTCCCATGTATCATCTTTGAGGATAAGAAAGAGTGATATAAGGAAACATTGGGGAGATGAATATAGAATTGAAGCCTGACACGTGATCTACAAAAAAGTGACTATATAGGATGAGTTCACATTATAAGTATTATGCTAAACAATAGATATGTGATATACTAGCTATTGGTTAGATATTTTCAGTGGAACAATAAGATTTCATTAGTCTAATAGTCATCTAGGGTGTGAAAGGGTGGAATAATTTTTTTTACGTAGGAATTTTTAGATTGGGGTCAAGCCTACATGCAGTCCCTTTCATACACACATTTTAGTCGAGATTGAAAAGTGGCAATGAATGAATACACCTTCATAGTGGGATTATTTGGCTATCATAAAATATGTATCATCAAGGAGGATAAAATGATCACCATTTTTTCTATGGAATGGTGATTGTATGCATACAATCTTATGCCCTTTGGCCAAAGTAATGCACCAATTATGTTCTCTAGAATCATTTTTGTTATGTTCAATGAGTATATCCATAATTTCCTTGATCTATATTTTCAATTATTGGCAATGTATATCTTGCTAAAGAGTCACATGGCTAAACTAATGTTGGTGTTGGAAAGATGTTGATTGATCTAGTTGTACCTAAATATTAATAATTTCATTTCACACCCCATTCAACGTCCTCTTGGATCATATTATCTACAAGGAGGATGTTTAGTCAAGCTAATGAAAATCATAGTAATTTTAAAATGTGTATGCACTAGAGAATGTCCTTGTGTTATGGTCATGCAGGGTAGTACCATATATTTATCATGGGGCATGTTCAACTAATAATGGATGTATGCACTAGAGAATGTCCCTGTGTTATGGTCATGCAGGGTATTACCATATATTTATCATGGGGCATGTTCAACTAATAATGGAACAACTATGAAAAGGTGTCCCATTCGTATGGATTGTAGAATGTGAAAAGGGTTTTTCCAAGTTAAAACAGTGGTTGGTTATGGCTCCAATTCTTGTTTTTCCTAATTGGTCAAAAAATTTCCATGTCCATGTGGATTCCACTACCATTGCATTGGGAACATGTTGGCATAGCTAGGGGAACACATGCTACACCACCCAAAGCAATTTTCTAGACAAAAAATTGTAATTACACAACCATGAAATGCAAAGGCCTAGTGATGGTGTATATGCTACAAAATTTCAAGTATTATCTTCTGGACCAGTCCTTCAAGTTGTTCATTGATAATTTAGTGTCAAGTATTTGGTTAACAATACAATGTTGGAAGGTTAATTCTATCAATGTTTGCTACTATTTTAGGAGTTTGATTTTGAAGTGGTGTTTAAACTAGGTAAACAAAATGTGGGACCTAATCACCTCTCGAAAATCCACAATTGGAACAATGTTGGGATAGCTCATAAGGTGTTGAATGTAGATATCTTTTGCATGGAAGTAGTTCTTGAATTCTTCACTAATATTTCCAACTTCAAATATAAATCTACATGCACTAGAAGAATATGGTGATAGTAAAGATCGATAGCTCATAATTAAGGATACAAATTATTAGTTAATCATACGGTACTTGCACACATTAGCAATGGATGGGGTTCTTGACTACTATGTGTTGGATCATGAATGATAGGTGGTGCTCTATGAATCTCATGATGGACATAGAAACATACATTATAGTGAGAAGACACAACTATCACAATGTTGAAACATTTATTTTTTCTAAGATTTAGACTCAAATAGGTTTAATTCTCGTTAAATAAAGACAAACGTGCACTTGGATATCACCATTAATGAAGTCTTATGTTTGATACAATGATCCTAAGTTATTGAAAGTTATGGAGCCACCCGCTAGTTAAAGGGTCAAATCGCTAAAAACAATCTTCAAAATATCGGGTTTCAAGGTTTCGCAGACCTAACAGTGCAACATATAAAGAGTCTCAATGTCCCGACATGTGAAATTGTGAAACTGCGATAAGTTTTAAGCCATGTTAATTAAAGCATTAAAAATGATTAATACAAATTAATCACATCGCGACTTCGCGATTCGGGGATCCATGCCTCAAGCGATCACCAAAGTCCCGATATACGAAATTGTGAAACCAACTTGAATTAAACCAGGTTAATTAAACGATTAATAATGATTAAAGATAATTAAATCATATGGCAGTTTCGCATTTCAAGAATCCCATATTGAACGACAACTTGAAATCCTGACACCGGAAGTCGTGAAACCCTTAATTAATCACGATTAATTAAAAGGTTAAACTCAATTAATATTTATTGATCAAATCGCGATCTCGTGATTCGGGGATCATAACTTGAAATGAAATAAGATTGCCTGGGACTCCAAACCTCGAAATGGATTAAGGTTAAAAATGATTAATTAACGGGATAAAATTTGATTTATTAACACCTTAAACAATCTTATATTCTGTAAAGTTTACGTTGGTCTGAAATGTGGGTAAATTCAAATGATCTCTATGCTTTCCTAGATCATGAAATATAGACCATTAATGACATTAATAGTTGATTTAGGGAAATGATTTCAAATAATATCTTGCTTTATCGCTCAAATCTTTTGAATAAAGGAATTAAACGTGTTTTCAGAAAAGGTATACGCAGATTGATACGCTTAAGGCAAAGAAGATTTTTCATTTTCCGAATTACATTCTCGTTTTCACAGAGTTTGCTTAACGAGATACTCAGCCCTGTGCATTTTCTGTGACAAATAGAAGGATTTTGTTTTTATAACTGCTACCATGCCACCACGAAAAGCAGCTAAAGAGACTAGTGAGGGTTCAGGCCATAGTTCAGAGGTTATCTCTGATACCTTACCCAGAAGTATAAGCACATTTAAAACCTGGACGAACGTATTCAACATCCTACAGTACGATCTGATAAACTGCCTTGATGATTCAAGCAACAACGAAAAGGAAGACTTATATATCAAATACAAGACCATTGCTCAGGCAAAGATGCATAAGGTAGCAACAATGCCAAGTCTTTTACCCTACAACGACATGATTAAATGGCCACTAGATCATGTGGATGTCCCAACTAGAACTATTTTCAACTCTCAGAAGGTGGTTGTTGGGTCATTTCATCTGAAACACATACAGGTGATGTATAAGTTGTCTCCAACATCAAACTTCACTTATAATACCACTTTTCTAGAGAATTTCAGAAAGAAGAAGTGTGATCAATACGGGAAAAATCTTCCAGATTTGATCAAGGACTAGTGCTCACGCCTCGAAAAGTTCAGAGTTGATTCTCATGGCATATAATCAATCTCATCATTACAACCACATTTCATGTATATATCCATGATGATGTGCAGACTATATGGAAAAGAGAACACAACCCATTTATTTCTACCATGGGTACCCATTATACACACAGTGGTAGAGGGTTATTCTTTTGACTGGGCCAAGATATTGTCGGACAATCTGACCAGTGAGATTACAGAATACCAGGCAAAGAAACCCAAGGGGAAATCAGCTTCATTTTTTATGTCATCTTATATTATGGACGCCATCTGTTTCATGACGCCTTTCCCGCTAATGGGCTAGAGCTGGACTCCAGGTAGCACAGAACCAATTCATATTTATCATTCAAAACTCTCGGAAGACAAGGCGAAAGATTTCTTTTACAAAATCTGTAATTGGGTAGCTGTGACAATGCACATTGTTATTTTTGGTCACCCGCCACCTAGAATTTCAGATACAGTCGTGGCTAACCTGGATAAAGTGGCAGACTGGTATATCGAGGAGCACTTCTCTTACATCAGAGTGTTTGGTTGTTCAGTTCCTTATATGATTTACCTCAATTTCTACCAGACCGACTGGTGTGTCATGAGGTTGCACAACAAACTGTACTCGGTGGGATTAGCAAAGAACTCAAAGTTGTGCAGAAAAAGGTATGGCCATCTTTTCCCTTACATATTGTTGTATTTTCTTTATTGGATTTTGGCCACTCCAAAGTGGAATATGCAGCATTAGAAGAAATAAAATTGGTTAACATTGAATTTAAGAAACACGACCCGCAGAAGGTTGTGGGTAACCATATCGCCAATTGCAATCGTAAAAAATATGAACATGAAGAATCCCCTCAGGACGAAGTTTTTCGAGGGGTGATATCTTACCAAGAGGTTTTGAACTGAGTTCGAGCCCTATCATCGGATAAAATGGTTGATTTTTACAACTTCCAAAAACACCGAAGGAGTAGCCTTCTGAAAGTATTACAATGGGAAAACCCAATATCTTCTACTACACTGCAAACAGAGACCTGGAATCTAGAAGTCGGAAGCTCTAGCAAAGAAGAAGTCCTAGAAAAATCAGAGAAGCCTGAGATCTCGACTCAGAAAAATGATATCCCAACAACAGAGGTATCTGATGACCAGGACAAAGATCAACTAGAAACATTAACGAAGCAAGGAGAAGATAGGCCAATGTCTTCACCAGATAAATCAACTGCAAATGAAACAAGAAAACATTTATCCACAGAAATCGGCAACCCTATTCAGAGTGTCACGTCGTTACAATCCACAAGAGGAAACCCCAATACAGAGGTAATACTCATAGGAGATCTCATGCCCATTTCTATTGAAGTGATACCTCCCTTCGATTTCTTTTTCAGCAAGAAAAGGAAATTTGTGGTGAAGAAAGAAATGCACCAGAAAGAGGGTGCAATGGTCAAAAAACACAGAGTATTGTTGGATGGACAGATTTTGGAAGATGAAGATTTTTCTATAGAGGTAGCCGACTCTTTGGGATATTTTTCAACAGCTGACCTTTTCTCAATCGATAACTTAAAAGAAAGATTGAAGCAGAGAAATCAGAGGATAAGTCAGTTGCAAAATCAAATAAGGAATGCAGAAAAGAATGTCAGAGAAGATGTCAATAAAGGATTCGAACAAGGTAGAGCTAGTGATAAACAAGAAGTTCAAATGCTCAAGTCTAGTCTTGAAGAGATGCATAAGAAGATGCAAGTGAGCGAAAGACAGATTGTCCAGCAAGATGAGTTGATAAAACAATTGCAAGACAAGGTCATTTCCACTGAGAAAATAGTGGTCGATATAACGTTGTTTCAAGATCAAGCACTGGAGGTGCTAAAGAAACTGGAAAAATCTCAACAAATCCTTCTCTCTAAAGTAAAAATCGTCCAAAATCATTCTCAGGTGATGGATGAAGCATTAAGTAATATTGTCTTAAGAGAGAGAGGGGTTATTGTTGCCCGAACTACCTTCCAAGAAGCAGTTATATAATCAACAAAAGAAGGAAGAGATATGGCATCTGGGTTGTCTATTTCATAGCAAACCAGAGGTGATATTATACTAAAGACTTGGGAGTCAAACATAGCCAAAGGTAGGAAAATGGCTAAGGAATTGAAAGAATCATGTGAAGAAGTTTTGCGTTCACTTAACAAAAAATTATTGGGCTTCAATAAAGAAGATAGTTCTGGAACACTGAATCAGATTAATACAGCCAAACATCAGCTTGACATTAAAACAAATATGGAAGAAGCACACGCTGAAATATCACAGATAAAACAGGTTGATATTGCTCAAATAGATAGATGGATAGTGAAGCCTAATCTACAACTGCAGTCTATTATTTCAGAGGATAGACGGATAGAAGAAAGATTGCCTCGACTGGAAAATAAATTATACATTTTTTAGGCTAATAACTTAACAGGGTCTTCCGGGTTGGTAGCCGAATTTGTGAGCAGGTGCATCAAATGTAGTGAGCAGGGAAAAGGTAGTACCTCTGGAAACAAATGAATACAATTTGTATACATTATCTATTCTTGAGCTAGAATACAAGAAAGGAAAACATTCATGCCAGCATAACGAGAAGATCAAGAAGATTGCAAATGAAGCGTTTCAGTTTCCATATTTTGTAATTTTGATTATTCTGAAAATAGAGGAATTCCAATCGTTTTAGATTGAGAAATTTTGTATAAATACATATTCAAAAGAATGAGAAAGGTTTGCTTCTTGCTGGTTGTAATTGAGAAATCTCTCTTCATTGAGAATTATTATAAGTGCAGACCAGAGATTCCACATTTTGTCTATTTGAGTTATGTGTTCTTCTGTCTTTCCATATTGCAACATCTTTTTCATATAGTTCCTTGATGAATGCCTAATCGCAATTTAGTACAACATCTACTGTGGTTATATTTCGTTCAGTTATCTGGTGACAAACATATTTTCCTATGTATTGGCTATTAGCAAATACAAGACCTGTGAGTAATTAGATTACTATATTTTATGCTTCATTAAAGGTTACATTATCTATTTTCTTCTT
>SNQJ01S0122638.1:0-18944 GCA_010110895.2 Picea sitchensis | reverse complement strand
ATGCCAGGTAAGCATGTCTGGTGCAAATTAGGGTTATAACATATGCCCCCTAAGTGTGATGTCAAAAGAGCATCTAATGGCCGAAATACATTAACAATATTCACCGATGTGCCGAACAAGTGAGCCCAGGGACCAGAAATCGAGAGGTGTTGTCTGCAAAAATAATAATTGTCTCACTGAGGCAGGCATACCCATGCTCGAGATAAAATAAAATCATGGCTACCAATCAAATACACTGTAGATCCATGTCATATAACTATATAAAGTGTAGCCACGAGTAATACATAGCGGAGATACATCTCGGAAAAAAAAGATATACGTGTAGAGTATCCATCTTCTTAGAAGATGATAAGGCCTGATGGCCAGAGATGAGGTCTTCAAATCTCGAGAAACAACTTCAAAATCTTCAAAACTCAGGTAGGAGTGTAATATGAGTGTACAAATTCACTACCCAAAGGTCTTCGATAGCTCATTGGTCATGGACTAGAGAATCTTGATGATCAGACTGAAGGTTTCATTGATTTCGAACAAAGACTTGATTGGATGTTTCAGGATGGTCGGGTATGAGGGCAAGAGACAAACTATAGAGGGGCCGACTCAGGCTTGGTAAAAAATTCCCTTTGACAATAGCACGACAAATGATGAGACTCAGGTAGCATGGCATTAACATAAGTTTACGAGGCATGAGGCAACACAAAATCTCCATATGTTTGGAAGAATAACCAAATGGAGGAGGACACAACTCTATGTAGCGAGAACAACTTCCTAAGGTCGTATTAAATCCCAGAGTTTGACGAAGAAACGAACAGATGTACTTTATCCAAGGGGACTCATTATGCTGCCAATAAAGAAAATACTTTTCCCTTCCTCTTTTTGGGGTATATTTGATTTTTTTGTCTTTTTCAATAATTTTGGAAAAAGAATAAAATAATGTTACGTTACAAAGGAGGAATGAGTGTTGCAAACATACAAGTTCAAGGCGCAGGGACAAGAATGATGTTCAAAGTAAGAACACTTGGGAAAAATATTCCAAGGGCCAAAGGTGTCAAGACGCAGAGGCAAAGTGCTACAGGGCTTGTGTATAAGGCATGCTTTAGATGGTTCAATTGAGAGCAACATGGATCCGACATTAGGCCAAAGACGCGGGTATGCAAATGTGATTAATAAAACACACAATGGTAACGTCCTTTGATGTGAGTTTAATGAGCTCAGAGAAGGTAAGCTCGGTGGTTTTTCACATTTAGAGAGTCTGAAAAAACATAAAAGGAGACTCCACTGAGGTACCTACTTTGAAGGTAGTCTAGTCAGTTCGAAAAAGGGGTAAACTAGCACCGAAAAGATGTCTATTCAAAACCATTTTAACAAGTGTGATACAGACAAGATCACTCGGCCATTTTTTCATTTTTAAGCAGTTTGAAAAAAGATTAACTATGGACTCCATCAGGAATGTTCTTCTGGACCATTTTAACGAGTGTGAAATAATAAGGTCACTCGATGATGTTTTCAATTTTAAGGAGTTTGAAAAGAGCTTAACTATGGACTCCATCAAGAATGTTCTTCTAGACCATTTTAACAAGTGTGAAAGAATAAGGTCACTCAACGATATTTTCAATTTTAGGGAGTCTGAAAAGAGATTAAATATGGACTCTGTCAGGAATGTTCTTCTAGACCATTTTAACGAGTGTGAAAGAATAAGGTCACTCGATGATATTTTCAATTTTAGGGAGTCTGAAAAGAGGTTAATTGTGGACTCCGTGGGGGTTCCTTTTTCGTACATTTAGTCCCTCGGGCTCAAAAAAGGGTTAGAATGATACCTGAGAGTACTCTTCTATAGAACTAAATTTCCTTAGAGTATACCTTTGTTTGTACAGTTGATCTTCCAAACCAAAAAAGGGGTAAACTACTGTCGGACAGACGTGACTTCAAATTTCAGTTTAACAAGCATGAAAGGCCACAAGATCACTCAACAATCTTTTCATGTTTAGAGGGTCTGAAAAGAGCTTAAAAGAAGACCCGTTATGTTTTTTGGGAGTGTCGAGGGTGAGGTCAAGAGTGAAAAGGAATCATGCAAATGAGGCTCAAACTCGTAATCAGGAAAAACAAAAAGGACTCCCAAGCCTACATTCATTAGTGACAGCATGGACACCATATCGCAACTAGGATCTACCTAGGGCATCCATGTTTCGGTAAGCTCTACCACCAAATCGTGACACTTCTAAAGAAACAATGATTGTTCTGTGTCACAACCTGATGGGATCGATCCTATTGCAAAGGGATAAAGAAAACGAGATGCAAAAGTCAGGGTGGAAACCTAACCTACATGCTCAAGTTGATCGTCTGAGGTTTTTCCCACGAACCATCAAAAGTGACCCAAAACTCAAAAAAAAATGTCTTGATACCCGATCATACCCTTCCAACGCAACTCCTAAATCACTCTAAATAGTTTTTAGTTTCAATAAAATGATAAGGGGGGCCAAAAAAATGACAAAAAGGGGCCAAAAAGTCTATAAATAGAAGTTGGTAGCTCATTATCACCATTGTTGATTTGGAAATTGATTCTGGAGAAAAAAAAACCCTTTGATAAAAGTGGTGATTCCAGGAGCTACAATGGACGAAACAACCATCCATCTGGACCAAGTAAGTATAAACCCTCTCCTCTTGCAAATTAAATCTTTATTTATGCTTTTGGTTTCATGTTTTTCGGGGGTCATCGACCTTCAAAAGGTTGTCCCTAGGTCCACGTGGGTTTTCTTATGATAGGCCATGTGTACACTCGTGCAGAGGAAAAATTGCACGCGTGTACATGCGACTATCATTATTACAACCCAGATGGACTCCTTTATTTAATGAAAAAATTTAAAAAAACAAGGGTTAACCCTTCTGAACTTGGTGTTGTGTAGGATGTATGTTCGCTAGAGGGAAAGAGAGCATGAAGAGGTTAGTGAGTTGGTCATCGAAGACCCCAATGTTGTTGCTACCTTAATGCAATGTGGGCTACTCAAGTTCTTCCTGTGTCCTTTTATGCGGGAACAACCTAGGCTGTTGAATGCCTTTGTTGATTACTGGCACCCCGAAACAGAGGCCTTTATGTTAGAGGGGCAGACACTGGTGCCTACTACAAAGGACATATATTTTTTGACCTGCCTCTCCAGGAGAGGGCAACCAGTCAATTTTCGAACATTTTCTTCGAGGCCTCATAACATATCGGAATTGATAGGACTTTATTGTGAGGTTGGTACAGACCAATCGAGATCACAAGTGCCCATAAGCAAGATCACGAGTTTATCACTGCATGCGATTGTGTTTCTTATTGGGTGGATGACTGGTTTTGCAGCTCTACTTGAGGTGTCCCATGCACAGATGAACTGTGCAGTCCAATGCTTAAATGCACAGATATTTGACTGGAGCACTACACTGCTAGATTGTATGAAGAGGTAGCTGACATATTCTCAGTCGTGAATGCAGAGGAACTTTGGGTTTGGGACGATTCTATACTCTTTCTTCTTTAAAATAGTTCCTAGTTTCAGTCCTCAAGTGGTGGTATGAGGACATCAGGCCTCTCTTCCTGCAATTTGCAGATGGGCAGTGTTACTGCCACGACAAGGTGGTTGAAGGACCAATGAGTCCTTTGATGATGATTTCTTTGCTTGGTTGTCGCAACATATCCCAGTCATAGAGGATTACCCTTATGCTAGGATTGATTTCTCGAGAGATCCTGAGATACTGGTACCTCCTGGTAAGGAGCGAGGAGAGATGGGTAACTTTGCATCATTTTTTTGTTTTTTGTGAAACATATGTAATTTTTATGTTGTTTTTTTTTATATATCATTTTTTTTATACCAGATTATTTGACAGATATGTGTCTATTATATGCATATGTGGGACCAGTGCGACCTATGTATTATGTGAGGAACATGTGTCGTCCTCGGCCATGGGCCGCACCTGCTGCCGCAAGGGGACCAGCAGCAACAGAAGAGCTTCCAGCCAGTGAGGCTGTGAAGGTTTTGAGACGAGTCAAGCGAAACTTTACCTCACTCACATGCACAGTCCCTATGGCAAAGATTGAGGATCTACCACCATCTATGCAACCTCATGTAGTGGGGGTACCACAGACGTGGGTCTGACTATTTCAACGTTTGGCAAATGCTATTGATCAGTACAACAAGGACCACAGGCCCTGACCTTAGTTAGTCTAGACTTTTCATGTGCCGAGAGCACTACTTGTATATATGTTTTGCGGGCATAAGCGCCATGACTCATTACTGGTCATACTTTTGAGGCGCTTGCATCCACCTATGTACTCTAATGATTACGATATTATATATGGATTTTTATGTCTTTTGTGTCTTATCGATCATATTTGCCTTTTAAAAATGTATTTACATGTTTATGTGTATGTATTTCTATATGTGTGCGAGATGCCAGTCTAAAATTTGATTAGCTTGAGTATCTGTTATTTGGTTTAATCTCCTAGGAACATGAAAATATGTAATATAATCAAAGCTTCATTCTAAGAGATGTACCCTAAGGAATCGTCGGTGTAAAGTCAGATCATGAACACGGTAACTCTATTTAACTGAGACACAACCAATTGAGCATCTAAATAGACCTAGAGATGAGAGATACCAAATGACAGGGCATCACGAAGAAACTCAATAACTACACTATACTCAGCGACATTGTTTGTGGTGTCACCTAATCATATACCCCCCGAAGATAATAACTGGCCTTGAGGTGTAAAAATTACCCAAGTTGCAGAGGCAATCCTCTGAGTGTGTCGGCTAGCACCGTTGGCATACCTAATGAACACCTATGATTCACTTGACATCTGCCACAGTGATGAAAGATAACATAAAAAATGACATGTCCATAATACTAAAACAAACTAGAAAGTAATAATACAAAGACTATACATATGCTACAAAAAGTTACCCAAGGTGACCTACCTATGAGTAATACTTCTTGAGGTAGAGCCCATTTCTAGGCTCCACCAAAGCATTTCCCTCAAAGTCAACCAGACGATAAGCACCCTTTTTTAGAACCTTTTTTATGATGAAAGTTATGAACCATATGGGTTTGAATTTTCCTTCCCCCAGGGGGTCCTTATCTTTGTCATAGACCAGGACAAAGTCGCCTTCAGAGAAAATCTGAGGATGAACGAACCGATCATATTGACACTTGACTTTATGTTTGTGAGCCTCGTTGGTCAGGGCTGCATCACGACGTTGCTCATTGAGCCGCTCAAGGTATAATAACCGTTCTTCAAGTGGATAAGTGTCTGGAAATAATTGTACTACCAACTTTAGGGACGGGATCTGACATTCAATAGGAAAGACTGCATCGAACCCGTAAATGAGTTGAAAAGGTGATAAATCGATTGTAGTCTTAAGAGATGTTCGGTAAGCCCATAATGCCGAGTATAACATCAAATTTCAATTTAACTTCACTGATTTGATCATTCGTTGTAGGATGGTCTTAAGAGATTTATTTACAGCTTCCACCTGACCATTTGGTTGGGGGTAGTAGGGTTACGAATGTTCTTGTTGCAACCCAAGATTTTTTGTTAACTCAGTCATCATCTAGTTCTGAAAGTGACTGCCATGGTCAGTGGCAATCTCTCTCGGGATGTCGAACCTTGCTATTATCTGGTTGAATAAAAAGAGAGCCGCAGTCTCTCCATCATCTTTAAATGTTGGCATAGCTTCGACCCACTTTGTGAAGTAGTCTACGGCTACAATGATATAACGGTTCCCCCTTGCTGAAGGAGGGTTTCATGTAGTGTAATAAATCCCCCACTTGGTGAAGGGACAAACTGTGATGACAAGAAACATGGGAGTGAAATGTGCCCTCATATTTCGAAAGAAGATCTGACACGAGTGGCACTTCTTGACCGATTTGATACAATATTTGACTAGTATCGGCCAGAAGTAACCTTGTAAAATATTTTGGGCTGTTGCCAACCGAGAAAAATGACCACCACATGCTCCGGTATGGAAATCGTTAAGAACGATAACTGCTTCTTCGTCAGTGAGACATCGGTGCAGGATGCAGTCTACACTTCTTCGATACAACGTATCGTCAAGTATGAGATAATTCTTGGCCTAATGGCATATACGTCGACGCTCGTCACGAGATTCAGAGGTGGGGCACTTCAAAGTCTGGAGATATATAAGTATATCTTTGTACCAGGGATCCGAAGATGTGATCAAAAACATATCTCCTATTATAGGTGACTCTTTGGGCACAACATCACCTGACTCAACCAAAAGTTTTGAAATAAGTTCTGCGAAGACCAGTGACTTTTTGGATTTTGCTGAAACGAAATCTATGTCAAATTCATGGAGGACGACTATACATCTACTTATATTTCTGCCTATTACCCATTTTGTCAACATGTAATGAAATGGATTCACAACAGTAATGATGGTGTTCTTGCGAAATAGAACATAATGATGGAACCGTTGAATAGCATGGACTACTCCCAATGCAATTTTTTCGATATGAGAATAATTGAGTTCCGGTCTGACTAGGCCTTGGCTGAGGTAATAGATCACATATTCTGAGAACAAATCATCTTCCTGAACTAAGACCATGCTAATGGTTGACTCTTTTGTAGCCAGGTATAATAAGAAATCTTTGTTATAGTTAGGTGGCCGAAGCAGAGGGGCAGTTGTGAGGGAATGTTTCAAGGTTTCAAAAGAGCATTGAGCGACATTGTCCCAATAAAAAGGAACGTCTTTCTTCAGTAAGCGCATAAATCCTTTTGTGATCTCAACATAGTTAGCGATGAAATTCCCTAAAAACTTCGCCTTGCCCTGTAGACTCTAAATTTGAAGGATTGTGCATGGGGGACGCAACTAGATTATTGCCTCAACCTTGAGAGGATCGACCATGATCCCTATTGTTGACACTATGCAACCTAACAAACGTCATGACGTTACGCAAAATCTGCACTTGTTTGGATTCAAGTGAATCCAGAAGTAGCGACATTGCTCAAAGATAAGTCAGAGGTGTGTGGGATGATCCGTTCTCTTGGGAGATCGAGATGCTAAATCATCTAAATAGGCCTCGAATATATGCTTTAGATCATGGAAAGAAAAAGACATGGACTACTGAAAGGTCGCTCCAGCTTTTTTGAGACCAAAGGGCATCTTACAATACGTGAATGTACCCCATGGACAAATGAATGTCGTTTTGTGTTGGTCTTTGGGTTTGATTTGTATTTGATTATATCCCGAAAAACCATCCATGAAAGAGAAGGCCTCGCAACCTGCACATTCATCAATTATCTGGTCAATGAATGGTGTGGGAAAATTATCTTTTGGACAGGCCTTGTTCAAATCATGGAAGTCTGTACATACACGAATCGTGCCCTATTTCTTATTGATCGGCACAAGATTTGACACCCATTGGGTCAAATGGATAGGATAGATAAAACCGGATTTTAACAATTTTTCAACTTCAACCTTAATGGTTGTTTCTTTCCTGGGATTAATTGGAAGAAGCTTCTACCGAACAGGCTTGCAATCTGGATAAGTTGTGATTTCATGTTCGACTATTTTTGGATCGATGCTTGGCATTTCCTCATAATACCAGGAAAAAACGTCACGAAATTCTTTAAATAGATCTGTGTAGATTTGAATCTCTCTGGGGGAGCAGTCAGCTCCGACGAAAACATTCTCCATGACGCCAGGGGTTCTGGAGATATTGATCAGTATGGTTTCAGTGATGGTTTCCATATTACCCTTGGCATAAACCTTATGTGTAGCTAAGGGATTAATAGGAAAATAACTATCTCCATTCATAGTCAAGGTGAATTCTCCGGCTTCGATTCTGTTTAACTCTGGGAGGAAGTATGATATGTGATGGAGATCGTCCCAGGGTTTGTCCGGACTAGTCATTGCTTCAATTACTACTTCATCAGAGGGAAATACTAAGTCTAACGAATCGGTGTCAGTGAGAGAACCTTGAGCACAAATAGGCTCTAGAGGCAGATCAAACTCTTGTGCAGGAGTTGGATCTGTGTCGACCGAAGCTTGCTAGACTAAAGAGTAAGCTACTTCAGCTGCGGACAAGGGCATGGACATGCCCAGGTGCCCTATCCCTTCCATCATGGCCGATTGGGGAAGGAATATTCCATGGATAGTTGAAGTAATTCATGCGAAATGATGAAACTTGGAAAATATCAACCTTATGGTGGTTGGATATGAACTTGACATCGCCTTGAGGGGGCGGGTAATTGAAGGTACCCATCAAAGATGGGCCAAAACCAACCCCTACGTTGATTATGCCTAGTTGGGGATTATCAATCATCGGGACTGCAGATACCCCCAATGAAGGGTCAAGTCTGGAGAAAGACAATTGATCAATGGTCACAATCCGGTCCTCATGTGGAAACAACAAGACCCAAAAAACTGTAGCAACCACTGCTTGCATGGCATAAGTCCAAATCCTTCCTAACAAGAGATTGTAGTTGAGGGATGCGTCGACTACTTCTACCTCGACGCACATGGTCTTCCCTCCTAACTGCATGGGGAAAGAGGGAATGATACCATGTGGTCAGAATGAACGAACGTTGAAAGCAGTGAGAAGAGTAGGTGACAAAGACAAAACGAGCTGGCCAATGGCCTTCCAACATGCCAATGACATAACACATGTCGAGGCGCCCTCATCAACCACCATGCGGAAAATATTTCGAGTAACATTTTTCGTGGGGTGACCCACTACTATTTGAAATGCTACGTGGTAAGGAAGATGAAGTTTTAAGTCGGCTATATCTAGCATGATTGTTCCTGGATTAGAAGTCTCAGTAGATCCTAAAGTAGTTAACAAAGCTTTCCTCTAGGAAGGACAGCTTTGGAGGACCTCCAAAGTGGACATCACACAAGGGGTTTGAGACAAATCCTCCACCATAGAATAGTTCTAGGCAGCCCTTGCGTTTGGGTTGTGAGAAGATTTTTTGAACACACCTTTTGGGAAGCGTGTCATTATTTCACCCAATGTCTTCTCGATCTGGAGAGGAAGAGATGGGATTTCGACTTCTTTTCCCTTCTCAGAAGTGTTTTTTTTACTGTAGTCATGCGCTCTAGTTGATATAAATGCATCACCCTTCATCATATACACATTTGCAGATGCGGGATTGTTCGAATATGGAGAGGGTCCTTGAATGCCCCCTTCCACGCTCGTAGAGGCTTGGGTTAGGTTTTTCCCATGTTGAAATGGATTAGTTAAAAGCTTGACAAAGTTGTTATTATGTCTAGAAACATTTGGGCCTCCTACAATGAGGACATTGGTGGGTTGAGTGGTCTTTCACGCACAGGTTACACGGATACTCGCTTCCATTTTGGTGTTTCCCCACCAACATTATTAGTGGGTTTCTTATCCCCTTGCCCTTCTTTTGTTGTTTTATTTCCTTAAGGATGTTGGGTGGCCTTTGGTTTAGACGACTGCACTTTGTGTGTACATGTCGATGTTTGGGTAGGGGGAGGCGACCAGCTTGATAGTTTGGTTGGTCATTGTGTGTTATATAGACAACTGCCTGGTGCTTAGTCAGTTGCTTAGTGGGATTTGTTTTTCTTGAACCAACAATACCATCAACATAATGGGCCGACTCTCATCTGGTTTTATCAAGTAGTGAGCATGGTGCATCTAGCAAGATCTCATATAATAAACTGGATTGAGAATATATTAGCTCAAGCTGTTGAGCTCTCATGATGGCATCTTCTTCAGAAAACATTCTCGATAATAGGTGATGGCTTTGGATAATTGTGGGACCAAAGACTTAAGGAACAATCGAGATGGAATGTTGGTGGGATTGGCACCTCAATTAAGCTCTTATGGCATTTCCATTCTCATAATAATGATCTAAGATATGGTTCACTTTTGTCTATGCGAAATTGGCCAGAAATTCCATGCTAGTGTCGTATCTCTGGGGTAATTGGGAAATGGTTTAGGAAAGACATTTCCAGTTCACAGAAGGAAGAGTATCTTGATCATTCGAGCTCAATGTACCATTCCATAGCACTCCCAATGAAATGCTTGTTGAACTCGATTTATAACATTTTTCTTGCTGGTTCTTGAGGATATTGTTACTCTCCTGAAGTCTTTTGTTAAGAAAATGGCCTTCTTTATGTGCTATTCATATTCTATTACCCATATATGGGCCTTGGAGCACAAACGCTCAAAACACAAGATAATATCCAATAATATTAGCTTCAATCGTTGGACAAAAAGCTTGCTCTACATTCAGTGGAGCTTGGCCCTGAATGGTTGAAGGAAAGGGTTTGAAAAAAAATATATAATGTGGATGCACTATCACCTCTTGGTGCAAATGTTGTAAAAGGCAGACAAGGAGTAATCTATCGGTACAAAGTTACCAGCCGGTGCTTACGATGTTGAAGTTTCAATGAAGTGGAATGAGTGGAAATCCTTAAGTATCCACCACAAAGAATATGAGTATTCTAAGATGTTGAATGGTGAAACCCTCAATTCTATGTTTACTACCAATGGGCACTTCCAAACTACGTTGAGCTCAAGTAACCCTATCTGCCCTGCGTGAAACTATTGCCGAGGTGCCCAATGCTTCTTGGGAGGACATTGGCGGTTTGGAAAACGTCAACAAATTTATTATTGCCACGCGTGTTTTGTATTGCCTTAGTGTCATGAGGTTAGGGCATCGATTGCAAACTTGATGGAATCGCCTATCTTAAGGGGAGAATAAGCATATGGTTGCACATATAATCATGCTTATCAGAGACACGGGTAAAGGCAATCTTAGATGGATTGATTATGTAAAAACATGTCTCATCCTCGACAGTCTCGCAAGAAACCGTTTTGTAACTTATTATTCATCTAGGATAAAGACACGCATTCCTAGAGAGCTGAAACGTTATGTAAAAAGATGACATGCATTGCCAGAGGGATGCAGGCGTTATGGATGCCATGCATTGCCAGAGGTTTGGAAAGCGTGAGATGAGAGCTTCTATGTAGAAAGGATGTAGAGAAATATGTAGGGGATCTGCTGCTTGCTATATGTTTGGGAGAAAAGGAGATAGAATGAAACCACAGACTAGATAGAGGGAATAGAACAAGAAATTGAACCCACAAGCATTTTATGTGTTCTTATTCTCAATGAAATAGTGAAGAGTTCCATGAATTCGATTGTTGTTGTTTGTAAGTTTGTTGTGGGTTATTTTATTTCGATTATGTGTTGATTTAGAAACGACTTCGTTGACCCAGAGAGAGAAATGAGGGCCCTTCAATGAAACGAGTTGTGTATGTGGCATTCATTAGACTCTAGATTTGATTTTTGTTTTTAATGACGATTTCCCGTTGGTTTAATAGAAGTAGTATTTCATTTCACATTACACAGGGTTTAGCATTATCTTTTCAGCCATTAGGTTTCACTTCTTCAGTTTTCACATTTAGGCTGCTTAACATTAAGAGCCCAGGATTTCGGATATCTCATGAGATAGAAGTTTCTTTTGATTACAGTAGAGGTTTATCTTTTACATGCATATATAGAATAGTTTTATGAAGTTAGTACAGAACAGTACCGAGTAGTACAGAGTGGTGAAAACGAGTGCAGAACAGAGTAGGGTATAGTAGCTCTTTCTAGTGAGTTTCTTTTAGTAGTTCAGAGATTAGTTTGGCATCTTTAAACCCCCTCTTCAGCCACACATTTCTGTCTTTGGTTCCTCTAAGTCTACCTCACCGGGTTGACAATTAAATGTTGAGGGATTTACATGAGCCTATCTGCGACTAGACATTTTTAAAGCCATTCGGGGAGGTACTAAAAAGTTAGAGAGTGGGCTACGAGAGGATTTTGCCAAGAATAGATTTGATTGGAGGGTGTGCATTTGATTGAGTAGAAGCAAATTTCCATTCAAAAAGAGTGCATTTCATTTTATTGAATGCCATTTCCTTTCGGCGGAGTTTTGTTGCTTTCGGTTTGCATAGAGAAAGTGTGTTTTCATTCTGAGTAGAAGGATATTTCATTTAGCAAGTATGTATATTTCGTTTCAAGCAAGTGTGAGTTTGCAAATTAGTTTTCAAAATTGGTTATTTGGTGTGACTTGAAAAGTTTTTTTAGCAAACCCCCTACAACAAAGAAAAATCTAAAAATTGACTAATGGATTCAAGATTGAATGAGCGGAAGAAGAGATTGTTGCGAGGAGCTTTCGTGCATCTTGCGGGAACTTGAAGAGATCTCTACAGCTCAAGAGATGGAGGAGGGAACAGTTGATTCAGTGGTTCTATGTGAACACATTTGCCAGCCTACAGAAAACAACGAGCAATTAGAAACTCCAACAACAAAAGAACATGGTATGCATAATCATATTGATGAAGAGATCTCTGCTGCCCAAAAGATGGAGGAGGAAGCAATTGATTTAGTGGTTCTATGTGAACACCTTTGCCATCTGCAGAGAACAATGAACAATTAGAAACTCCAACAACAATAGAACATGGTATGCATCATCATATTGAACATTGGTTTCAATCTGTTCTACAGCCTTCAGATGCTCTTTTTTTTCAGCAAATCTTGGAAATCAAGAGATCGGTGTTGCTTGCTCAGCATGCTTTGTTATTATACATCTATATCTTCTATCAAGGGCATGAATTCATTATTGATTACACTTTAAGGCGGTGCTTCATTGGTTATTTGCCTACAATTAAAGAAATGTCTATTTTTCTTTAGGTAGGTAGACAGGGTAGTGAATAAAATATAGCACCTTTGAATAGTTTCTATTTTCTGCAAAATAAAAAGGACATCGGCAACATTTATTCACATAGGTAGGCATGCACAAAAAAGGAATTATTTAGATGAAGACTTTGTGGTTTGGTACTCGCCAGATGAGTTTCATTAGTTTCACGGTTGAAGAACAACCTATTACTTATGTTTTCTATAAACATCCCGGCCTGAAGGAATGACCCATGAGAATCAACCTAAGCTTTGAAGCAAGACAAACGGCTTGAGAATGTGTTACGCTCGAGCGCACTCTCATTACGTCTAATACTTACATTATGCAACAGAACCTGACAACATACATTTGAGCTCAATCTGGTTCTGAAAGTAACAATACTCTAAGGTATGAATTCTTCTTTGAATTTATTTGCCATCATTAAGTATGGAAATTTTATTATGACTTATACTTATATTACTTGCTAAATCCATATCCTTCCACCTTTCAAAGCATCATCATCCTGACACTCTGTGGGGACAAGAACATTATTTACCAGTGGTTGAGCATTATCATCTCATACTTGTCCCTATATCTCATAAGTTCCCTATCCTCTATTTTTCCATCTAAACCCGCAGTGGAGACCAATGAATTAAGGGAAAAGAGGGACCTGCTTGAGCCAAATTATAATGCTCAACAACTGGTTAATGATGTTCTTGTCCCCACAGTGTCGGGGATGGATTCAAAAGCATTTTTCTAGCTGAAGGTGATAATGACTTATACTAGGCCTTTCATACGTTAATCAACACGATAAAGATATGCATGAGACTTTCTATTTCAAACATAATTTGGTCGCTACGCTTTTAATCTAAATCAACCAACTAAGTAAATATGTGCTTTTTTCTATTGATCAACCTCATCTTGATATATCATCTCAAGAAAACTAGTACGATCCTTTATGCCATGGTATTGAACATTATGTTGGAGCTCAAAAATCTTTGAAAAAGGATGATATCTTCTATATTTCGAGATGTGGAAAAGTGTTGAATGGGAACGGATAGAACTCGATGCTTTATTTAGGAATGTTAGTCCCAATAATAAGGATGGAAAGACCAAACCTAGTACTCCCTCCAGACCTTGGGACATAGTTGGAAACAATGAACATAAAAGCGGTGCAGAGATTTCTTTGAAAAGGACCGAATATCAAGATGTAGCACATGCAGATGTGCAAGATGGTATAGCTATAATAGTGAATGGAAGTCCTAGACAAGAAGGTAAAAGATGCAGTCCAAGACACTTGTTAGAAACAAGGGTAGCAAATGCTGGAGACATTACCACAAAAGCAGCAACAGAAAATGTTGAACATTACCACGGATCAACTCATCCACATGTGATGAAAGCAAGAGAGTAAAAAGAAATCGAGAATGTTGAAGCTTTTCAGATCAGTTCTTTCGGAATTTGTAAAGGAGGTGCTAAAACCTACATGGTGAGGAGGTCAGATGAGTAAGGAGGCTTTCAAAACAATTGTCAATTACAGAAGCAAGGAGGAGGATTCCTTTCAATTCGTTGATTGAGAATGTATCTGGCACAAGAAAAGGTAACGGGTTGAAGCATCCCATTGTGCAAAAACAATAGAAGAATTGATTTGTTCATTCCAACTAAAATAGAAATCGATATGTCAAAGGAGAGATGAAGTTAATTCACTCTTCCAAAGACAAAATAGAATTTCAATTAGAAGAGTCCACTTGTTGAATTGAGGTCAACCCAATCTAAAGTGTGAATTCAATTGGAAACTACTAATTGGGTAAATGTCTTATTAGCATAAGAATAATTCACTTGTTAAGAAATAATTTACTATATTGAAGGGAGTTGGTTCCCTATGGAAAAAATTGAATTGCAGTCAAGATGAATTGATTTTCCCATGTGAATTGATTTGCCAATGAGCAGCCAAAAAAAAATCAATCTACCCAAGTGAAATAATTTTCAAGCACAAATGACAATGGCAATGCGGTGGAATACTAATGAGAGATAATGAGAATGCACTTGTATGCTGAGTCATTCTTAGTGTTCTATTTGTAAGAATCCAAACCATCCCTTCTCACATTCATGGTTTGTTGGTGACAACCTCAAATACATGATAGAAAAGAGGTTTGTTTGTCCTTGCCCTGCTCGGGTGCACTTGACCTGGCACTGGGAATTGCTTTTGGCATTACCAAGTACATAGGACCACCCTTTCTGTTTGTTGGAGAGCAATGACTAGAGATTTTGCACATGTACAGTTGGGATCTATCGTTCAATAGGTTCTTGAGAACAGGGCATTGCAAACATGAAAAGACTCAAGCGTTGACACAGAGAAACATAAACACAAAACAGTTTGAAAAGGTGCCTTCAGTGATATGGGAAATGAATAAAAATGGCCTCTCACTAGATAATGCTCTTATAACTATTGGATGAAAGTTATGCATCTTTGTCAGACATGGATAAAGTGTAAGAGGTGTTGAATGAAATAGAGAATGATGATAAGGTTGATTGGAACACTTACAACACTCTAGCAAATATTTATATTAGGGCCAAAGTTCTTGACAAAGCATAATCTGTATTAAAACAAATGGAGAATAAAATGGAAGAGATGGAGGCTAAGATGGCTCGGAAGGATCGACTTGCTTATGATAATTTAATTAGTTTTCATGCTAGTCTAGGGAATAGAGCAGAAGTATATAGGATTTGGAAATATTTTGAATTGGCATTTCCCAAAATGAGAAACAGAAGCTATTATTGCTTGCTTTGTTCATTAGTAAGGATTGGTGACATTGAGGAAGTTGAGGATTTTCTTAATAAATGGGGATCTGTGGAAATATTTAATGATATCAGAGTACTCCATGTCCTCCATGTGTTTATATAAAAAGGGTGGTTGCCATGATTGCTTCTTGACACGTGTGGTCAAACCAGCGCCAATACTTGGGAAATCGCCTTAGAGGGTTATATCTGGAATGAACAATTTGACAACAAGGCTATGGAGCAATGATAAAATCTCGCAGCCGACCGATGGTGCTTCTTCAGCTTGAGGGCCGAAAGTATCCAGGGTTCGTGCCAACAGAACCCTGGTGACTCTTGAAGCTCTTGGAAGGGATAAAGGAGGGTTTCCAAAGCTCCTGCTGATCGGATGATTGGAATGAAGAAAACTTTGGTATTCTACAGAGGGTGAGCTCCCAAAGGAGAGAAGACTAACTGGGTCATGCATGAATATCATTTGGAAGGCCACTTTTCGTATCATCATCTTTCCAAAAATTTCAAGGATGAGTGGGTTGTGTGTCGCATCAATCATAAAAATTTAGGGGGAAAGAAGATAACACCAGGCTTAATAAATAGGAACTTCTACAATGATGAATGCCTGGGATCTCACTCATTGCATGCACTTTTGGAATCCCCAACTTATACTACAAGAGCAGTGCATAATGAAGAAACGGAACTCTCATACATGGCCAACATTCATCTCTGCAACAACAATAACATCTTACCAAATGACCCTCAATTCAATCCGAATATGAGGACAGCCAATCCAATGTCTTGTATTTTTTTTCTCAAATGTCATCCAATGGGAGTTTCTCAGGTGTCCCTTCATAGATGGGGTTGCCATCAAATCCCATCTTCATGGCCCTTGATGAATAGTATTCAGTAAGTGAATTGAACTTGAAGCAGTGCAAAATGGAGCCGTCTTCATCTGGAGCTAATAATGATAATAATCTCAAAATTTCCCATGAAGAGCAATGGAATATGGGTCGAACTCGACATGACCAGCAGCATCAAAACCCTTCTACTTTCTTTTCCATACGTAGACATGTCTTAAATGCTCTTCTTGGAATGGTTTCTACACCAGATGGACAAATTGCCAGGACAATTTCCAGGGAAGTAAATGCAATTTTATTCACGATCAAAAATATGCAAATCTGTTATTAAATTGCCATGTTTCCTTTCATAGGAGGGTTCTCAGGAGGTCTCAAGATTTCTATTAAACAAAATAAGTTACTGACTTTTTTGTAAATTTTCTTGAAGATGATTCTAAGGTGATGTACAAGCAGCCACAACAAGCATATTGGCAAACCTCCCAGCTTATGACAGTAAACTCACTTCTACTTTAATAGAGTATGAAGCGCTCCCAACAATTATAAAAGTGATTCAGAGTTCCAGTGAGGGAAAAAATTGGTGTAATTGTAAGCCAACCAATTGTATGTAATTAATTAGATCATGTTAACTGCGGTTTCACTATTGTACACCGAACTTCCAACCATAGCACCAATATTGGTATATCAACTATATCACCAATGTGAAAAAATATATGAAAGGGGTAATGCTTCTGCAAGTAAGATCACTTTTGGAATTGAAATGAATTGAAGAGTGTTTGGAATTGGACTTGATGGCTAGGTTGGATGAATACAAATTTGGAACTGGACGAAGGCCATAGCTAATTACAATCAAATGGAGGCAAAAGAGCTGAAATTTGAAATTTTACAAAGATTACATCAACTCAAATGCCATCAGAGTTGCTATCAACTATTGCCTGCCCCCGTTGATGATGATTGTGATGCTCGAAGGAAGTGATTCAGAGTTCCAGTGAGGGAAAAAAATTGGTGTAATTGTAAGCCAGCCAATTGTCTGTAATTAATTCTTCCTTGTACGTTCTTTGCAGTTTCACTACTGTCCACCGAACTTCCAACCATAAGCACCAATATTGGCATATCAACTATATCACCAATGTGAAAAAAAATATATGAAAGGAGTAATGCTTCTGCAGGTAAGATCACTTTTGGAAGTGAAAATGAATTGAAGAGTGTTTGGCACTGGACTTGATGGCTAGGTTGGATGAAGAAAAATTTGAAACTGGACGAAGGCCATAGCTATTTACAATCAAATGGAGGCAAAAGGGCAGCTGAAATTTTACAATTGCATCAACTCAAATGCCATCAGAATTGCTAAATGTCCTGTGGATGGACGAAAGGAGATATTAGTTCAAACAGGGAAACCCTCCACATTCACTTCTACACCCCTTATTTCGCTCTCTCACCTTATAAACACATTTATATTTTCACTCATACCCAGCAAGTCTAGTAACGTATGGTCATCTCTTAATTTCCTTTTATTTTAATGATTAAATACAATTTTTAGAAGGATCATGACTTATTGTATTAGAAATGCAGCATTCTTTGATTTCAGGTGGACATATACGATGAGGACTCTCCATAATTCAGACTGTTCTAGCTCACTCAGACGGAGTCTCATCTCATCTCATATGATGACTCATACAATCTTCATCTCTAGATTTGGTACATTTTATTGTAGATTCTTGGCTTCTTTCATGATTGGGTTGCTAAGGTTTTTTATGCTCATGAAGTCTTCTTCTTATGGATTCTTGCAAAACCTCACTCATATGCTGTGGCACTTTTTTTGATATCATTGCAACACTATGCATCCATTTTGTTATCACTACTACCTTCAGACATCAGGCACTCCCAGCTGTGTGTACAAGCTATTAAACAGAGGTGTTCCAAATATTACTACTGGTATCACTCAGTATAACAATGGAATGGCAGATAATGATGAAGGATTTGTGCATTGGTTAAGCTATTTGTTTTCCTGGGTTCTGGACGTGGCCATGAAGAGTTTAAATGGTGAGCGCCATTCCTGGTATATTTGTCTCTTTAACATAATGTTGATACTAAACAGATCTTACCAGTACCAGTACCAGGTACCAGCTCGCACCCACTGAAGATATCAACGAAGCTGCTAAATTTGCCCAGCTCTCAGAAGGTTTGAAAGGTTTGATATGGAAATTAGATAAGTTGACAGCATATGCTCAGAGTGCAGGGGTTATTCTCAGCAGTTCCTATTAATCAAGATGGGCAGTTCCTGGGACTGTTAACATTCTATTACCGTGCCAGTGTTAAAGAGGTGAATTCGTTTGCATGAGGACATGCAAAAAGCTGAGCATGGGGGGATGTTGGGCTCCAGATTTATAACATTTTCTTGCTGGTTCTTGAAGATATTGTTTACTCTCCTGAAGTATTTTGTTGAGCAAATGGAATTCTTCCCATGCTATTACACATATATGTTCCATTATATACATAAACCATGAAGTGCTTCCAAAGCCACAAATGAGCGAAGAATTCAACTCTAAATGCAACAATAATCCTCTTCTGCGGAGAATAGCTGAACTTTGCAAGAATGCAGGGTGTTGGCTTATAGAGGATAATACTTATGATTATTTTA
>SNQJ01S0122636.1:28372-42911 GCA_010110895.2 Picea sitchensis | reverse complement strand
GTATCCTAGTCTAGATTTGTCATATTAAGATATTTGACTACCAATGATATTATCCAATATTTTGGTGTTGTTTTTCTGCATGTCCTTCATTTGAAGATATTTTATTAGAGTGACTACTTCTTCTTCCAACCCTTCAATGGTTCTGTCTCTTTCTTCTAACTTCCCTTTGAGTGCTTCTTCAATTTTCTTGTTTTATTATACCTAAATTTTTAACTTTGTGATCGCCTTCTCGCTTTCTCTAGAGTTATGAGATTCTTCTTTCTTCTTCAGTTCTTCCTGGAGTGACTTGTTCTTTTTCTTTTCCCTATTTAGCGATTCTATTACGCACATCAATTCTTCCCTGTAATCGAAATCTGCTTCTTCACATTATTCTTCGAAGCCTTCTTTGTCAAAGTCTTCTAGTACCATGAATAACACCCTTTATGTATCACTTTCATTGACTTCATATTCGTCTCATGAGGAACTATCTTCCTTGGTGCAAAGAATTTTCTTAAAAAAATTATTTTTGTTTCTTCTACCCTTTTGGATTTTCTTCTTAGAGTCATCTTCTTCATTACCTTTTTTTTTCTTTTAGGGAAATTTATTAGAAAAATGACCAACACCATCACAATTAAAACATTTCAATGGAAACATACCTTTGTATTTTTCGGTTCCTCTTTTAAGCCTTATGACGAAGTTTGCTTCCTCTTCATATTCCTCTGGCTCATCTCTATAGCTACAATATGAATTTGGCTTTTGTTTATATTTCTTCTTTGTCTTCTTGGATGCCTTGAATGTTTCTTCCTTCATGGCCAGATTATCTTGCTCTATCCTCATCTCATAGGTAGTCAATATCCTATGTAACGCGTCCATGGTCATTGTAGCTAGGTCCACTTTTTATTCTATAAATGAAATATTTGAATCAAATATCATTGGTAGAGATCTTAATGCCTTCTTAACAACGACATGTTCCTTCATCTCATCTCCCAAACCTTTGATGTTGTTTATTATTTCACCGACTCGTAGAAAGTAAGTTGTTATGTTTTCATCTTCATTCATCTTCAATTGTTCTAACTTGGCTCTAAAGGTTTGAAGTTTAGCTTCCTTGAATTTTTCATCTCCTTCATAGATATTTTTCAATTTGTCCCATATCTCTTTTGCGGATTCACAATTGAAAACCTTGGTGTATATTAATTCATTCAAACCATTCAAGATGGAGTTTTTGTCTTTTGCATCATTATCTTCAAGTTTCTTTCCATCCTTATATGTTGGGGGAGTGACTGGTGCTTTGTACCCATCTACTACTACTCTCCATATTTCAAATCCTTGTGCCTGCACATATGTTTTCATTTGTCTTCTCCATAAGGCATAGTTCCAACCATCAAACTGCGGTACACCAATCTTAGCGTAATCCATGATATTCTTCCAGTGGTTAGACTGCTCCTTGAAGGACCTGCTATGATACCAATTGTTGGATTACTGAGGGGGGGTGAATAAATTATGAACAATTTTATCACTTTTAACCACAATATATTCTTCAACAATTATTAACATTCAATATATCATCAACAATATAACCATAAACAACATCACATCACAATAGATACACAGTACACCAAAATTTACATGGAAACCCAAATGGGAGAAAACCACAGAATGCTTTTCTGATATATCAAAAGAATACATTCATTGGAAGCACCAACTTCTTGATTCTCCAGCTACAACTAGAAGGAGGCTCCAACCCCCTATTCTCAGTCTCCAACCTGAAGGAAGCTACAACTCCTTTAATTCTATGGCTCCAACCAGAAGGAGGCTAAAACCCCCTGAGTTCTCTGGCTCCAACCGGAAGGTGGCTACAACCATATATCCTTTCCCCATCCAACTTCCTTGAAATACAAATGTAGACCAACTGTCGCTATCAAAAACTCTTCCACTGTCACTGCCATTGTCTCTGTCACTGTCACTTTGTCTCTATCACTGTCACTCTGCCACTGTATTTGTCACTCTTCCACTGTCTCATCAACCTGTATCTTCTCATAAACCAACTATACTTGTACCATACCATCCATCAACTGTATACCAAAATACATACTATCTCATGCATCAATCATGAACCAACGATACATCAATTAAGATTAGTGAATCATGAACTAGAGCATCAACCATATGTAACCTGTACCATATACCATACCATCAACCACATGCATATTTGTACCATATCATCAATGGATTATCTCAAGGAACCAATGCATGTCCCTCATGCATATTCCACCATACAACATGAATATGCCTCAACCATGTACAATCAACTCAAATATATGAACTATAAGAACCATGTCATATTCTAAACCAGATACAAGAGTGCTCCTCACTTAGCCAAGAAACCAAGATGTACCATAACCATGTGCCAAACCAATCATACCAAGTATGCCTCAAGCACACACCATATCATAACCAAAAGTAACCATCAAAAAAAGTATACAACCATACAAATACCTATGTAGCTGACCTGAGACATTGAGTTGTTGACCTGTAGACTTCCTTCAGACTTCAGGTACCTAGTACCAACATATACTTAAACTTTCAAGAGATTTTTACAGATCTGTGACTTTCACTTCTACTACCCGTGAATATCTGCACTTTCCTCCACTACATCCCACGTACATCCACGCTCTGCTGACCTGCAAACCCCAGATACCTCAAAAACTAGGGTTATTTCACATTTGCTGCAACTCTGAGACTTCCACCTTTGAAATTCCTTTGCTACCTCGGAAAATGATGTTACAACCTTAGAAAAAATATCACTATATCACAAGAAAAATAATCAATGAATAAGTGTGTGAGTGTGCTTGTGAATGACTCCTTGAGGTGTATTTATCCTAATGTTGGGTAACCTCTCTCCTTAAACTTAGGGATTCTTGTTACAACGATTTTACCATTTCATTCATTACTTGTAACTAACTAGGGCTTCTTTCCCATTCTTCGGGGCTTCCAACTTCACAAGGTCATATCTCTCTAACTATGAGGAACTACATGGTGTTGCACATATCAATGGAAATGGTACGACACGTAATATCCATCCATGAGTGAGTTACCTTCATTTAATCCGTCCTTAATGATCTAATTCCATGATCAACTATTGGATCCTTAACCATGCTTAGGGGTTTCTTGTAGCTTCTTCAAAGTGTCTTCCCGTGAAGGCCATGCTTAGAGCTACACCATAAGGGGACCACTTTGGAGACTTCTCCAAATACAGCCATCACATCATTTGACATCAATCAAATATTCATTGACATCAATGAAAACCAACTGTCCAACATGATCCACCCTTCCCTAGGCTCCCACTCAATGTGAATACTAATCTTGAGGACAAGTTTACTAACCCTTCTTTAAGCTCCCCCTTGATGAGACTATTAATTTAGAGGAAGGGTAGATTGGCCCTTCTTCAATATCCCCCTTACTGAGAATATTAATATAGATAAAGGGTTGAATGAACATTATTTGGGCCCTCCCTCAATGTGAATAATATGGTTTAGGAAGGATTGGAAAACCATTCCTCATTCTCCCCTTCAATGATAATACTGTGCTTGAGGAAGGGTAAGTTGAACCTTCCTTATGCCCCTCCTAGACATGAATATTATACTTGAGGAAGGGTTGGTCGACCCTTCCTCAACCTCCCCTTAGACATGAAAATTAATCTTAAGGAAGGGTCAATCAACCTTACCTCAAGGTCCCCCTTAATGTGAATACTAATCTTGAGGAAGGGTCGATTAACCCTTCATTGGGATTCCCCTCAACATGGATACTAATATTGTTAAAGGGTTAACCGACCCTTACCCATAATCCCTCTTGACAAGAATGCTATTCTTAAGGAAGGGTCAATTGACATTTCTCTGTGTTCTCCCTAGACAAGAATACTATGCTTGAGGAAGGGTAGTCAAACTAGGGGGAATTTTAAGAACCCCCCTTTTTATATGTATAATAAATGGGTGAATCCCCGTGACACATAAGAAAATTTGAAAGCATTTTTATCAATAATATAATATGTATATGTAATTTTTGGTGAATATTTTATTGAACTATATAATCTTGTAAAATCTTGGTGGATATTTCACTAAATTATAAAACCTTGTAAAATATTGACAAATCTTTCGCTGATTTATAAATCCTTGTAAAGTCTTGGAAAATATTTTACTAAATTATAAAACATTGTGAAGTCTTGGTGAATTTTTTGATAAAGTATAAAGCCATATATAATAATAGGAAAATATATTCATTAAACTATAATATACTCATTTTAGATGTTTGGAAAAAGAAACATAAGTTGTCCCTCCTCCAGACTATGTTGCAAGTATTAGGGGTTGTGTTTGCCAGGGTTCTTACTGTGCACTCTTGAATATCCATCTATCAATTTTGATAATATTTTACCACAAAGCTCCTATATGTGTTGATATTTACCACCACTTCTATCAATCTCATGAGATATTAATATTTTCTCTACCATTTTTATTATGGATTCTTTATTACTGATTCATCGATTATGAAAGGAATCTTCAAAAAAATTCATTATAGGATGTTCCTAAATAGGAGGGCACACAATTATGTCTATAAATAACTCCAAAAGTATAAGAATATTTATAGGTCACATTCCATACATGACTTCCTCTCTAATCATCCATTTGTACCCAAAAAAGGACCTCTTTCCAATGAAGAGAGGTCAGTTTTATCCATTATATGTTTTTTGGCTTATAAAAAGGTTTAAAGACACATACCTTTGTAATAGATGTTGGGCATAGATTAGTCCTTAGAAATATAGGGAACAAAAACACCCATTGAACATAAATGTTAACTATTAGGTACAAATGAGACCATAAAATCCTCTAGTGGGTATACATTTAGGCCTAAAATTTGTAAATTAGATTTTTGGTTATAATAAGTGAAATTTGGCATGATATATCACATTCTTGGCCATGTATAGATGACACGGAGATCAAATCATAGGACATGAAATGTGTACTCAATTTAAAAAAATATGAGTACTAGGAAATGAAATATGCAAAATAAAACCTCTTTAACAATCCGCCAACATAGAAAAAGAATGATTGGATCAATAATGCAGGTTGGCCTACCCTAGTGGAAATCATTGATTTTGGACATGAAATGGTGATACCAATTCTTTGAAATTAATGACTCATGAAGAGTATAACTATTGATTCATACAAAAAATACATATGATCAATTTTCATTTTAAGCTCAAAACACATAATACAACAACATTCATATTAGATTCCAGTCATAAGATCTATTTTCAATTTATACTCAAAACACATAAAAACAAATTTCAAACTAGGCTCAAAACAAATGAAATTCTCCTATCATAAAAACNTCATTTTAAGCTCAAAACACATAATACAACAACATTCATATTAGATTCCAGTCATAAGATCTATTTTCAATTTATACTCAAAACACATAAAAACAAATTTCAAACTAGGCTCAAAACAAATGAAATTCTCCTATCATAAAAACTTACCAAATTGGTTGAAATTTGACTTAATAAAATTTCCTAGATGATTTTGTACTCACTTTAGATTTTCCATGTACTCTTGCACTAGAATACCATGTACACATAGATGAAAATTAAGTGGTTTAGACAAAAATTAGTAAAGTCACATGAAAACTAAAACCAAGAGAACCCACAACAATTTAATTAAGTGGTTTAGACAAAAATTAGTAAAGTCACATGAAAACTAAAACCAAGAGAACCCACAACAATTTAACTACAATATTTTCTAGGAATATTGTTATACAATTGAGCAGAGTAGTTCATGTAATTTTTTTTATTCAACTAGGTCAATCTTACTAGGAAGACAATTCAACTAGGTTGGAATAACCTGCAATTATACAAACCCAATAGAACAATGAAGGACAAATTTGACATAAAAGAAAAACATTTGAATTGTATATCATAATAAATATAGAATCAAAAGGGATTCCATTCTCTACACATAGTAGTCATATTAATGTGGAACAAAATACTCAACAAGGAAATATTAAATAAGAAAATTATGTATACGTATGTTGTGCTAATGCAACCCATTTGACGTTCACAAATATTTCCAAGGGTAGAGATTTCATTATCTATTGCCATTATATTGTTATGCATACGTGGTGAGGGATGACTAATTACATCATTCGATTTTGATAGAGATTATACTATCATTGAACCCAATGAATCAATAAAACAATCAAGTTGAAAAAAATTAACACAGTAAGTAAATTACATCATGTTACATAGATCCACCTCCAACTAAGGGTTTTATTTTTGAGTCTCCATGTTCAATACACACTCCAATTCCATAAACTATTGCATGTAAAGAAACACATTTAATCAAAAAAATGCAGAAGGATAAAAAAATAAATAGATTCCACCTAAACATTAAAATGCAAGACTGGGATAATTTACATTACTTGCCAAACATCACAATCTTCATCTATGCAAGCTTAGAGAAGAAATGGAAAAGATGTGTCATAATAAATGTCCCAAAAACAATATACAATTAATGATCATTCTACATAAGAATCCAAATAACTAATCCATACACTTACAACTACCAAGTTTGGGTGAAGTACTTTGTAGAACCCACTCCACATTGTTATGCAACGTCATAAAAATGTGTATTTCCACTCATTTTTCATATTCGATATGCTCTTTTCCTTGCAAAGGAAGAGGTGGAAGGAACAAGTGTCAAGCCTTCATAATACACCCTCATAATTTACATAGTAGTATATCCCAAGGTACTAATAGTGATATTAAATTCATTTAATTGATTACATATAAAACAATTGCCATAGCTTGATGCATCTCTTCATAAAAAATTGAATCAAGAAGCATTTGTTTCATTATCACATGTGGAGACTTACCAACATTGGAGTGATGAAGGAAACAAGTTAATCAAAATATGGTGAAAATGGTGATTTGAACAATTTTGAAAGTGTTCAAAGGCATTTTCTAATCTAAAAAACTAGGTTAGGTCAATTAAGGTTATTAAATAAAATGTACTAAACATATAAACAATTGAAACTGTTGCATAAGTTCTTTCCTACAAGATAAGTCCGACCCCTTGAAAATGAAAAAATGGGTGCCTAAACTTCATACCTTACCCCCAACAAAGCAAGTTGCATATCACACACCTGGTAAAAAACTAATTTCTCCTCAGAAATCTCTTCTTGAAACACCTCCCCCTCCTTTATATCAAAATCCTCATATCTTGATCTCTTAGTGCGTTCTTGTTTTTTTGCTCATGCTAGCTATAATAACCTACTTGAACTCATCAACCATTTTCTTAATTTTCCACGAATCAAGAAAAAAATATGAAATCCACACATCAATGAAATGCCAATGAATATATAAAGAGTACATGGAAATATGAGAAAGAAAGTACTTACAATTATCTATTATTAAATAAAATGTAACCACTAAACCCTAGTTGTACAACAAAAAAAGAGCCAAAACATAACTAGAATTAAATAAATAACCTTTACACTTCAAGACATTTAGGATAGAGTCATATCTGCCACAAATAAATAGAGTTATCAATATTCTCATCTTTACTCACTGGAAAATTTATAACTTTTTTGGATGACTAAGGTCTGGTGAGTTCTTTCTAACAAGATTACATAGCAACTTGCAAGGGGGAGAAACACAAGACAATTTTGTGGAATCAAAGGAAATATTAAATTAATTTGAGACAATCGATCATATCCATCTGTTCATTGAGAATCCTAAGTGGTAAGAAAACCATGCACAAAAGGCAGCAAAGAGCCCAATGAGACACAATGGAAACATTGTATCTATATTAATTTAAAAGGTGATGCAGTCATATGGTCGAGTTTTCTTAACCATGACAAGATGAAGGCACTTTCAAATACAGAATATGAAAAAACATTTTTAGACATGTGATCTCATGTTGCGAAGAAGGATAAAGAGAGCACCAAGGGTTTGTTTTCATTCACAACCTTACTATTACGGGTCCATGGATGTATTCAACAAGACAAGGTTATGATTTATTGTTTCTATTAACCTTGGTTGCAAGCATAGTTTCATCAATATTAACTTGGCTAAAATATTGCAAATTCATACAAAGAATATTCAAAACACACAAGTTGAGGGTAAGAATGTTCAATTTTTTAAATTTTTGAATCTTAGCATGGATAAATACGTGTCGCATTCATATTTTAATGCTATATATATGAATGATGTGGATTTTATCCTTGTATGTCCTTGGATTGAATCAATTGGTATAGTTAATTTTAATAATTTTATGAAGCTTTGGAAAGAAAAAGAAAATCACATTGTAGGATATGTATTTTAGTAAACAAGAAGATCCCAAGGGGCCATATGAAGAAGTACCTAAAGAGAAAATAATTGTAGTGCCTACTGACATATACATAAGAAGAAGATACATAAGAACATGAAGAAAATCCCCAGGAAGGAAATAAAAAGAAAGAAAAACCTAAGGAGCTCAACGACTAAAAGGAACCCCATGTTGAAGAGAGCCAACAAGAAGAACCGATTTCCAAGGTTGTTGTATATCACCACCCACACCACCTAGAGAAACAACATCATCAAGGCAAGGGAGTGAGTATCAAAAAACTTATGGACCAACATGGAACCAAAAAGTACACTAGTATGGAGGCACATCGATCCCAATCCCATAGCAACAAAGAAATCCCACAAAACCAAAGGAACAACTAGAATCAAGATAAAGGTGGTAAGGAAGCTTTTGGACCCCATGTTCACATTTTTCCTATGTTGGATGGATACTCCTGCTTGGTACTAGTTGGATACATTCCTTAGTCGATACAATTAAATGGCTTCCTCCCATGTTTCAAGGAGGAAGAATGTGAAGGGGGATGGAATGTAGTGTACCTAGGGAGGATAATATGGAGGACCCCATATTATCCTCCTAGGAGGTTAGATAGAATTATATAAAGAAGTATAAGGAATTAAATGAGATGTATTGTGAAAAAATTGTATTTGTAGTAAGCATTACTTGTGGAGTGATTTCCTTCCATAAGGAATAATTAATGGTGTTACCCTACCTCATGGGTTTTCTCTACATTCTTGTGTTAACTATTTTGTGTTTATGATGTGAATTATTTGGTTTCTTTATGAATTTAACAATTTATCCTCCATATTCCATTTTCAAATATATTGAGTTACACTACAACAACCATATGTCTGAATCTCCCCACAAAATCACCTTGAATCTTGTAAAAGTGTAATGGATATTTGTGTGATCTCGATAAAGAAGGATACAAATTTTGAATTGGTTTGTTTTAACATCAATATATCCTTTAGGGCTAAGTTTCTCAAACTAATTGCAAAAAGAGAAATGCATAAAAAAGATAAGAAGATAGGAAAAAAAATTGAGTTTTTAAGAAATTTGACAGTTGATTAGAAATATCATTGGATATAAGGTCTCTCTAGTCAAATACCATCTCCTTATACAAGCTATAATATATGACATGTAAAACATAATGTAGCATCTGTGAAGTCATTTCTCGTCCAATGACCTAGGGAAAAAACCATGTAAACTCATGATATGGTTATGCACGCTCCTCAATTTCAATCTAATACACCTTGTATTTTCATTAGTTGGATTGTGGTAAATTTATTTAAAGTAGAAGAACCATTAATGTGAGCATCCAAGAATGCATCATCCTTAAGTATACCGAAAACCTTAGTTGGTGCAAAGAGCCCCAACATATTACTGAAAGTGGCAGGGGTAAGTGAAATATGAGCCTTTCCAAATTCCTTTAGACTTACCAACTGGTGTTTTTTTGTGTCAAAGTGCTCAGAACACAACTAAAAAACCTCTTGGAAATCAAACACCTCAGGTATGCATCCATTCTTCACCAACCTGGATGTCCAAATCTTGTCTACCTTTTTGTTCTCATCCTTTACATACCATTTTTAAGATGTAGATCAATGATAATCCTTATCTCCTTGTGTAAACAATTTACAATATCCCTACAACAAGGCTTGAACTTATTCTTAGGAACCATCTTAACCACCTTTATTCCACCACACATAATCTTTGAATAGTATATTGATAAGGCATGGTTAGGTTCTAGATGATCTTTGATTACTTACAAAGTATAATCATGATCATCATAAGGGGTAATTCTTTTTGGATGATACCTTATTGAATATGACATGCCACACATCAATGGGATTTATCATGTGATGAGTGAAATTTGAATGCATGAGTGATGGTAGGTTNGAAAAAAAATTGAGTTTTTAAGAAATTTGACAGTTGATTAGAAATATCATTGGATATAAGGTCTCTCTAGTCAAATACCATCTCCTTATACAAGCTATAATATATGACATGTAAAACATAATGTAGCATCTGTGAAGTCATTTCTCGTCCAATGACCTAGGGAAAAAACCATGTAAACTCATGATATGGTTATGCACGCTCCTCAATTTCAATCTAATACACCTTGTATTTTCATTAGTTGGATTGTGGTAAATTTATTTAAAGTAGAAGAACCATTAATGTGAGCATCCAAGAATGCATCATCCTTAAGTATACCGAAAACCTTAGTTGGTGCAAAGAGCCCCAACATATTACTGAAAGTGGCAGGGGTAAGTGAAATATGAGCCTTTCCAAATTCCTTTAGACTTACCAACTGGTGTTTTTTTGTGTCAAAGTGCTCAGAACACAACTAAAAAACCTCTTGGAAATCAAACACCTCAGGTATGCATCCATTCTTCACCAACCTGGATGTCCAAATCTTGTCTACCTTTTTGTTCTCATCCTTTACATACCATTTTTAAGATGTAGATCAATGATAATCCTTATCTCCTTGTGTAAACAATTTACAATATCCCTACAACAAGGCTTGAACTTATTCTTAGGAACCATCTTAACCACCTTTATTCCACCACACATAATCTTTGAATAGTATATTGATAAGGCATGGTTAGGTTCTAGATGATCTTTGATTACTTACAAAGTATAATCATGATCATCATAAGGGGTAATTCTTTTTGGATGATACCTTATTGAATATGACATGCCACACATCAATGGGATTTATCATGTGATGAGTGAAATTTGAATGCATGAGTGATGGTAGGTTTAGAGGAAATGATGATGTAGGGAACATGGAACATGAAAGGTGAAAAATTGGAAAGGGTCAAGGGGTTAAGGTTTTCCATATTCCACATCAGAGAGATGTTGCAGGAACATAGGATGTAGGGAGCACATTGGTGTAGGGAGACTTGGATCTTGCATTCTTCATTGTATGAAAATGAAACAAGGTGGAATGTGGGACACAAAAAATTAGGAACCGAGAATTGGGTAAAGATTCCCACATTCCCCATTATATGTGAAATGTGGCACATAAAATGGGAGAATAAGGTGAGACTATTACATTCTACATTCTAACCACAATGCAAAATGCTTAGAAGACAACACCAATGGAAATATTCTCATGACAAGAGAGAATTTAAACTTTGTGTGCAACTTTTATCCAAAACAAAGGTTTCTTTCATAGAACCAACAAATTCAGGATGAGCAAGAGAACTTAACAATAATACATAACCATATTACATGCACCAACGTGTGCAATTTTTATATTTTCAAGAAAATTTCACGTCGCTATGCCAAGTAGATTCAACAACACCAGTGTGTAACCCTATCACATGATCTGAGTTGGTAGGTTAAAATATTATATATAAAACATCTGTAATTAAAAAAATAAATCTAGTTGTTGTTCTAGATAGACTTAACTGCACTTGGGCATAACCCTACTGTGCACGTTAAGGTAGGGTAAAATATTTTCTAAAAAAATATCGATCATTTGAAAAAACATATGGTGCATCAAATATATTTAACCTCATTGGTGTGTAACAATACCATGCAAAATAATGTAGGATATTTTTTTTTCAAATAATTGGTGCTCCATATACCTATAAATGCATTGATGCATTGAGATAGGGGGTACACCATGATAGAGTAAAATATCATTTTTTTTTACCAAACCAAAATTCATTTCAACTCTTATTCAGTGCTTCACACCCATACAAGCAATAATGCTCCCTATCCCGTATGACCGCCCCATTGTCCAATGCTACCAAATTATTAGATTTCTTGATTCATTTGCTTGTGTGGTATATTTTTATTAGTTTTATAATTTTGAAATGGTACCATTTTTTTTTTCCTTTATGCCACAACCATACCTCCTTAGTGGAGAAGAGATCATGTAAATTGATTTTAATCCCTTAATTTACATTTTTAGCTGTTTAAATTTTAAAGTTAGGTTTAAATTTTACTATTTTATCAAAAAAATTGCAAAAAATTCCACTGGTAAGACCATTAGTTTCAACCATAACTAACCATTAGTTTCAATACATGCCTCATCATCTATAGTGATCCAATGCATTGATAAGTGCACTAGAGAGTTATACCTAATGCACACAATTTCCCACACTCTCTAGCATGTTTATAACTGTATGGATGCAATGAGAGTAGCTCTCTTAGTAAGATAAGGTACACCACAAATCCTTAGTAACAACACTAAGGGTTATAATGCACATATCAATAAAAATACACACCAAGATGGTCCACAATGATGTACGATGCCTAGAGTATCTGCACTAATGTGTAGTATGTAAATCCATCCTAATCGCACCAAAAATATAAATGAAGGTGCATGCCAATTTCCTATCCACTTTAGTGTGTTGATGAATGTATGGGTGCACTAACCACAATTCCCCCTATAATACTTGGTAAATCATAATCCCTTGGTATTAATGCAAAGGGATGGTAGTGGTATGTGATTCGTAACACATTGTAATTATCAGTGCATTGAATAAAATTATGGCACTAAATTTTGTGCATTTACATAACCATGGTAAAATTATAGCGCACTTATAACATTATAGCACACAAGTAACAATGCATTTATTTAAAATTGGTGCATTGATTAGTTTTATACGTATTTTATGCAAAAATATATAAGTTCAATATTTGATGAATATTAAAATGTTAATTCAAATATTTTTTACTTTATAGATAAATTTTCCTAATAAGATTTGTATGTGAATTAGGGATGTCCAAAACAATGGTAGTTCAACCCATATACCTTCATGTGTACATAGGATGCTTGGGAGAGGGAGAGGGATATGTTCTCTTTCCCTATTGCACATCAGAGTTGTCTTCTTTTGAGAGATGTTTTCCTTATCAAGTTTCATGAGGAGGTTAACTCCCTCAAGGGGAACACATAATTATTGGTGCAGTTGATTTGTCACTAGCATCATGGTAGGTATGTCTCAAAAGTTGGTCATGATCTGTGGTACCAACCAATAGAGAAGGATTTTTATTCTATCACTAAGTTATCTAGAATGTGAGAGGATTTTCCCTATTTCCCTGATCTATCACATGGCATTGTAGGTGAGAGTCAGTTGGCATGTGTAGATATTGTTACTACAGACATCAATGACCCTAGTGATTTTTTAGTTTTTGGGGGCCATTTGAGATTGCATTATTTTAGAGACAAGGAGATTAGGTTTTTGTGCCTTATCATAATGGCATTATCATACCATATCTTTGATAGGAAGCACATTATCTTCCTTCTTATCTATTGAGTAGATATTTTATTTTACAATCCTAGACTAATCAGGTGGTGTACCATTCTTTTAAAACAATTTTGTGTTTCTCTAGATCATTGTCATAGTGTTTTCAAGGGAAGACATATCTTCCCATTTACTTCATAGATATCTACTTTATATTTTGAGAGGGTTTTAATGACTTGTAAGAGATTCAACTTCCACCCTCCTAGAATAATGGTTGGCGTGTTTATGGGAATGTGGGGGTAGATGTTTCCCAAGAGGGGCCAATCGAAGTACCTATTTATGAAAATAGGTGCAAAGGTTTTGAATTTTTTAACTAGAAAGGAAGATCACATCCTTGATCTTGTATAGTGTCCATTACAGTGATGGAATAGAATGGATGGTTGAACATCTAACTGACTCTAGGAAAGCTACCATATGTAAGAGGTAATATTTTCATCACCTTTTTTTCTTATTTAATGTGCATGTAATTTATTATAAGAAATTGTTTAAATTGTCTAATTATTATTGTCTATTGTTTTGTAGACATTGAATCATATGCTATTGAGGGGCCTCCCTATCCTGATATAGAGATGGATAAGGTTGATGAGCTAACTCACATGCGTATACATGGAATTCCATGGAGACTAGATCATAAATTTCATCACTAGGTCATAGATCAATTATGTACATTGATCGTTGACTTCAAAGTTGTGCCAATATGACCTTGAGTGATAATGTAGGATTTTATGCACTAAACACCCATATAGCGTAAATATATAAAGATAAGTAACTCCACACGTTGAGAATGATAGAGAATAATGAATGAGAAGCCTCTTTATAGGGGAAACCTCCTTTAAAATATAACAAATGCACAAGATGAGATGATCTCTAAAACCATGTGTCCTTGGTATATATGGAATACAAAGAATA
>SNQJ01S0122636.1:5883-16048 GCA_010110895.2 Picea sitchensis | reverse complement strand
CACATGAAGCAAGGTCCTGTAAAGTTTATTTTAATGAAGTAGGGGTGCTTGCATAGCATAACAAGTCAGCCTTCTATTTTCAGAACAACAAAGCACATTGAGAGGGAGGAGTTGGCTCTGGACCATTTCGAGGAGATTCACACCAGAGGCAGAAGAAGATGCCTTTTCATAATGAGGGGAAAATTTTGTTAATAACCTTGAGGTAGTGCATACTTCTAGGGAACATTTACATCCACCTAGTTCCATAATTGCAAGCACAAGCAAGATAATAAAACTCATCCAATCATCTGTATTGATTCACTGCATTCCCCCCACCATCGTACTCAACCTAGAAATTCCTTGGTTGTGAAACATCACCCGTCCATTAAAACAAATGTCTGACACTAGCTTCGAGAGACGAGAGGGAAGCCAGGTGTTGACATAGTCATCCAGTAGTCTCATCATCATTATTGACATGTTAACACCCCATTTGGGGGTTGAAACCTATTAGTTATCACAATTAAGAAGTACATTATTAGTTAAAAATCAAAGAAAAAATCCATTTTTATCACCTTTCAATCCACCTAATTTCCTTGGTTGTAACATTTCCATAATTCTTTTACAATCTTTTCCACTCATATTCCCAAAAAACTTATCAAGTTTTTTTCAAGTTTTTTCTCTACATGACACACTTTAATCAATACACAACATTTAAACCTGCATATCATTCAAATATATTAATTTTGTAGTAAAAATTCTAATCACTTTCCATGTTATCTTCCTGAGATGTGCTTCCCTTGTGCTCATTGCTATAATATTTCTTCCTTTGATCTTCTATTAATAAAATATTTGCATAATGAAATATGCAAATTATAAAATATGTTTTACAAGCTAAGTAGAAAAATTAATTTTTTTTTAGATTAAGTGATGTGCATTATATAATAATGCACACATTTGTGTGCCTTATAGAATGATACACATTGAGGTGTTTATTTATGTATTTAGAATAGCGAAGCTCCATGTGAAAATACACAAATCTCTCACACAATGATATATTTTTATATTTTCATACTCAATGGTGTGGTCTATAGTAATCAATGCACTAGTGCATGTTTATTGTATAGTGCACACTGCACAACCTAAAATCATTATTTTTTAAATGACATGGAAAGGCTTTGAAATCCAATGCAATAAGGGGTCTCAATCCATTAAAATGCTATTTATATAAAAATAAATGTTATAGCCAACAAATACCTAAATCCCCCCAAAATATGTATCATTGTGAAATGTTATAGAAGCTAAACTCTTTTATCTGGGTTTGTAGCAATATAACATAGAATGGATGAAATAACAAAGTTAGGATTTGTAGAAAAAAAAAGGGGGGAGGGAAAAACAAAGATAGGGTTTGCAACATTGAAAGTGTTTGAAATCCTTATATTTTGTTGAAATGGACAATAAATATGAATAGAAATAAATACACAATTTCTTGGAATTTTTTAATTTGTTAAGGGAAAATTTGTTGAGATTAAGAGAATGAAGTTATATCCTTGAAAATTTTCCTTTGCATATTTGTATGTAACCCATCATGACTTCTTACAAATTCAGCTCGTAAAATAAATCTGTCCACTTCAATCTCTTACTAGTAAGTCTCACTTGCACAAGTCCCCTCACTAACTTTTGGCACAACAATGGATTAGGAATTAGGGTTATGTTTAACTCACTTTTACAAAATAAAAATCTTGTTTTTTCTCATTTGATTTTTAACACAAATGAAAAATGTGTAATCGATTAAATAAAAGCATCATGCAATGTGCTTGTTAGATTTAAGCACACCAATGTGTTATATTACCTTAATCATACTATACTAGTAGTTTTCAGTTAAAATATAAGTGCAAGCCTTTGAAATTAGTACTTTGAGGAGGTTTTACTGTAGGTATTTTTCCTATGTGCATCAAAACCCAATGCATCAGTGTGTTTAGTACGAAAAATGCACTGGTGTGCCAATTTAAATTAGACACATTATCTACTTAAATAAAGCCTTCAAAAGTTTGTTTGAAGTTAGAATTTTACATCGTTTCCAAAATTTCTTTTAATAATGTAGACACATATTTATTATGGTTTTGATTCAAATGAAAGGGAAAAAAAGTGATAATATCAAATGGCTGGTTATTCAAATTACTCTTTCCATATCAGTCCAAGTTCAACAAGCTCTTTCTTGTCATTTGCTATATATATATATATATATATATATAATTTGATTGAATTTGATCTACCTTTACATGTGCATTTGAATAATTATGCATTTAAATTTGCAAGATCCTGATATGGGATGAAGTTCAGATGCATAAGATATTCCACTAGTATAAAAATACCAAAATATATTATTTGAAGTAAGATACTATAGGAAGACGATAGAAAAAATGGAGAGCCACTTTACACCACCAAATGTAACATGTCATCTTCCAACAACCATCTTGGACCAATGGTACTTCACCGTGAACTAAATATCTTTTATGTCACCCCAATAATATGTGGTTGTTAAAAAATTAAAGGATTGAAGGTGAACCCTCAACATGTGATCCGGGTGGATATCGGTGGCCACCCACATATTCCAACTGGCTCACATACAGATGTCATCTTGGCAGTTTCATTTTTCATCTTGGCATTTTTTTTTTCTAGCTTTTCGGGTCCTAAACTTTTAGGGCCGTTTTTAGGCCCTAAACAACGTTTTTTGGGCCTGCCATAGTCACACTATGGGAGAAGTTAGAGTGTAACGACATAATGTGTAGTCCTCATATAGTCCTTTCCAATGGAGTATTGTGCGCCTAAAATGGAGAATGTATGCAAAAGTTACGACCCTGGGAAGTTGATGTACCAACTTACCCCAATAGGGACCACATAATTTTTGGTGCTTCATCTCCTAGGGTTAGGTTTTTGGATGTCTAGGGTTTTGGCATTCATGTTTTATGTAAAAATTCCTTTGGAGCCTCATTGTACTCATCTTCTTGTGAATGATCACAACTGTCACGTCTCTTCTTAGAGATAAGTCGCCACCATTCTAGCAAGCTTGTTTTAGTCTTCATTTTACAGTTTCAACATATTTCTTTATTGAATAGAAGCCAAGTTTTACTATATTTATGTTATTTTTCATGGTTATATATGTTAATAATATAGATCTGTATTCATTTCATTCTGCTCATAAAATCCATATTAGTGGTATCAGAGCAGTCTTCTCCTTGTCATTCTTAGTGCATGTCCCTGACAAGGTCAGGGTACAAAGAGTTGGGTGTCGAGATTGTTTCTCTCGAGGACATGAGCTCTCGCATGCCCAAGCGACCTTCCATGGTGGCAGGAAATAAAGACAACGAGACAAGGGATCCTTTCAAACTGTTGCTCGAGGAAGACCTCGCGCAACAAAGGAACAAGACGAAGGATAGTTTTGTGTGAATCCTTCGACGACTACCAACAGGCGATGCATCTTCCTTGAGCAAAGGCACCACCCCCTTCATGGTACAAATGAACTTTTATATTCCTATATTTGAAGGTCAAATAGACATGAATGTTGTAGACAAATGGTTGAATCTTCTAGAAGGGAAGCTTTTTGTCCATAACTTTTCCAATAGAGAAAACATTACATTTGCGCTCCTCAAAGCTGTCCCCCATGTCAAAGATTGGTGGGATACTTTCAGTGAGAAAAAGGGAATAGAGGAACCCTCATTATTTAGAGTCACACTCACCTGGGAGTCCTTCAGGGATGTTATTAAGGAACAATACTACCATGTTGGAAGTTATGATGACCTGTATACAAGATGGACCACACTGCGGTGGGAAAGGGACCAAACAATGATAGAGTTCACAAATATCTTCCATACATTGTGCACCAACATGTGTATCACATATTCTGAGTGACATATGGTTCTCAAGTATAGTGACGGTCTGCATATATACATCCAAATAAAAATGGAGTTTCTGTACATCTTGTCCTTGGGCGCGGCCTATCGATATGCTATCAAAATCGAGCAGAAGATTAAACAAAATATGCAGCAGTTTGGGTCTGGGAACCCCTCACAACAGAAGTAGGGCAAGGGCAGCCCCAAACTGTAGAAAAAAGGGAAGAGCAATGAAGGAAAACCTCAGGACAACCAGTCTAATCCACAAATAATGAAGGACAGTGGAAAGATGAAGAAAGACATCGGGAAGTGGTGTGACTTCCATAAGAGCCCCTGGAATAACATTGTTGATTGATGCTCAAAGTAGTCATTGGTGGTGGAGGTGAAAGCCTATGAATCAGATGCGGGTTATGAATCAGAGTTAGAAAAAAAAAGGGGAGACATATTATTGATGCGGAACCCAGTGCCACCGCAGCTACCACCAAGATCCATCCCTGTGAACCTGATGAGCCAGAGGAATGTGAGCACCTCTTTCATTCATAGATGTGAGTGAAGCGTACTCCATTGCACTTCATCATTGATAGTAGTAGCCAGAAGAACCTCATCTTAGCGAAGGTCGTCAAACAGTTGGACCTACCGACAACACCACACCTACATCCATACACCATTGGATGGCTCCGCTAAGGAAGTTTTCTTCACGTTAGCCAACAGTGTCGCCTGTCCTACAACATCAATCCATTCAATGATGAGGTATTGTGTGATTTCGCTCCCCTTAAAGTTTGTGATGTTCTTTTGGGCCAACCTTATTTATGGAAACTTCATGCTATATATGAGTCTAGCCCTCGCAGTGTTGATATTACTTTAGAGAGGAAATTGTATAGGATACCCGAGGTGGTCCCAGCTACTGTCATTTTCTTGATCTCTATCAAGCAATGCAAGAAGGTCATCTCTCAGATTGGGAAGTTTGTCTTCTTCATGATTCACTCTCAAAGTGAGTGGAAGATTGCAACCACCTCCATGACCTTCATGACCAATCTCTCCATGCAACAGAAGAAAGTGGATAAGTTCATGGAAGAATACAAAGATATCTTTTCCTCATCCACTAGGGTAACTCTACACTATCAGGTCAAGCATTCAATCGATATGACCCCCGGTGAACCATTATCCAAGGGGCCAGTCTATCATCACTCTCTGTTAGAAAATAAGGAGATCAAGCTTCAGATCCAAGAACTTCTCTAAAATGGGAACATCCCACCTATCTCATCAATGTGTGGAAGCCCAATCGTGCTTGTGCAGAATAAATATGGGACCTGGTGACTCTGCATCGATTATCGAGCCCTAAATAAAATCACAGTCGAGAAGCGGTACCTGATTCCCCGAATCGACGATATCCTTGACCAGCTCAAGGGGGACAAATACTTCAATAAGATTGATATGAATTCTGGATACCATCATGTCCCAATCGAGAAGATAAATGTATGGAAAACTTCCTTCAAGTCCAAAGGAGGTCTTTTTGAATGGTTGGTCATGCCCTTTGATTTGACGAATGCCCCAACAAATTTCATGATGATGATGGACTATATATTGCATTCTTTCACCTATTATTTTGTGGTGGTGTATCTGGATGACATCCTCATATACAACAATAATTGGGTGGAACACTTGCAACATATTCAACAGCTTATGCACACTCTACGACAACACAAGCTATATGCAAATTTAGGAAAATTCTCCTTCGACATGGACAAGGTCCAATACCTAGGTTACATTGTTGATGAGAATGGGGTGCATGTGGATCTATCCAAGATCCAGGTCATTCATGGTTGTGTAGCCCCAACCACACTCACCGAGCTTCAGATATTTTTGGGCCTTGCCAATTTCTATCATAGGTTCATGTTAGGATTCTCCCATATTGCATGGCCCCTCAACCAAGTAACCAAGGGTGGTGGTAAGGAAAATTTTATGTGGGTCCTGTCACAAAAACAAGTGTTTGATTATTTGAAGCAACTTGTATGCTCATCCCTAGTGCTTTCATTACCCGACCTGCAACAACCCTTTGAGATCGAGACATATGCTTTAGACTATGCTATGGGCACATTTATCACTCAACATGGACACCCTGTGGCCTATCATAGTGAGACACTATCACATGCCATCTGTAAGTACCCTAATTACGAAAAATAAATGTTCTTCATTATGCAAGCTTGCCACCAGTGGAGGAATTACATTCTCGGGAAGGTGACAATCAGCCACACCGATCATAAGTCGCTACAGTTCATGTAGACACGGGGAAAATTGTAGAATGATCACCATTAGAAGTGGTACACATACTTGTAGTAGTTCCATCTCAACATCAAGTATAAGACAAGAAGCACTAATTGCATCACTGATTTCCACATCCTCCCTCCAGTTGTAGCACTCACCACGGTGCTAAAATCCTGCGGTCACAATACCTCAGGATCGCCCCAACTCTATGAGAGAGATCCTGAATTTACCACCACCTACTATATGTTGGGCGTAAACAAAACTGTCAATGATTTCCATCTTCATGATGACCTGATGTGCATCTGGTCCATCTATGTGTTCCATCAAGGGAAAGAGCGAAGCTAATTTTGGAAGCATGTTATCGCACAAGTTGTAGGTTGGTAAAATCCCTACCCAACCACCAAATTAGTGTCAACTTAGAGAGAACCTACCCACTACACCTTAGGCAGGTGTTCCCGTCACTTTAGAGGTGAGGTAGTCAACTCAAGGGGGGGAATCCTGATGACCCTAGGGGGGGATTGAGAAGCAAAATGTGATGTATGAACAAATGCCCCTGAATTTCAAGTTTCTATATGGAAAAGGGAACTTGGTAATGAGTCTTGAAGGTTTATTGAGGTTTTCAAAGCTTTGAGTGACCTGCAGAGAGATAATACCTATCCAAGACACAAGGAAAACCAAGTATACAATGCAATATATCAATTTGAAAAGAAATTTAATCTTGTTGTCCCTAATAATGGTTGTTAGTAAAAAAATATATATCAGAAATTAAACGTCATAATAAGCTGCTAAAAAAGTGCTAGAAATCAAGTAAAAGATGCAAGAGATAAACTAGCTAAACACTAGTGAAACTCAAGATTTAAAGACCAAGATACTAGCATGAAAGGTAAGGTTGTTGTAAGCAATCTCTGCAGCAGTATAAATCAGCCTTATTGCTGTAAAAAACAAGTTATTACAGAAAGAATATCAGCCACTAGAACTCCCCCAAACTTTTCCAAAGTGTGCGCTAGGGCTAGTAGTTTATGTGTGCAAATTTTAGGCAACATTCAGTGGTTGGTTTAAGAGTTATTGAAGAAGTTAGATTAGGGTTTATGCATCCCTAATGGATGAATATGAATATTTGTAACATAAGAAAGAAATACCCCTTTAGAGGGGATGCCCTAGTGGCTAAGAGGTGCTCTAGGCACAAGAAACAAAACCCAAATTGAAAATAATTAATATGGCAAGAAATCACGTTTTCCAGTGCACTATTTTATTTCTCCAATGAAAAATATTCATATTAGTGCCTTTAAAATTGGGTGAATGGGGTATTTAAAGCACAAGTTAGATCAACAAAAACCCTAAGGGTGTAAATTCTCTTACTTCCTAGGGTATGTCAACCAACTTAGGGTAAATCTAGGAGGGTATACATACTCATATTTCTCCTAGCAACCCTTACTCAAGAAAAGTCTTATATCGTTAACAATAAGATGAAGAAGTGTTGGAGGGTGTATGCAAAATACTCCTCCCTAGGGTTTCCACCAAAAATAACCAAAATAAGCAAGAAATAAATAGCATGTGCATATTTTTCCTTACCTAATCCAAGAAATGAGATATCAAACCCTATTTTACCAAGCAAAATTCATCCAAGAGCGAAGACAACAAGCCCTTAGGGGGTGCACATCACTCCTCCTCATCCATTCACCAAGAGAAATTCACCAAAAGACATTTCACAAGAGGGAAATACCATAATCACCAAGAGTAGTGAAAATTTCAGCCAAGTACTTCTCACAATGTTAAGTTCCAAAGACTTGAATACAAAAGCACCACAATAGATAGAGAAGAACAATATGCAAAATCTCTTTTATTTCTATCAAACCCTTAGGGTAGGGCAACACCATACAATGGATCCTATTATGGAAGGGATCCTCTCTTGTTCACTTGGCTCTTCGAGGGGGAATCCTCCTATTGAGCTACCACTCACAATACAATACTTCTCTTCATATCCCATTACATTGCTTGAACCCCTTTATATAGTGGTACCATCATCTAAGAACATTCTAGAGGAGGAATCTTCTAGAAGTAGAACCTTCTAAGAAGTCTTCTTACATTTACTATATCTAACTACCCTAGTGGGTCTTATTTAATAATATAGTGGACCTAGTCCACCTTACATTGAATGGCCTCCACTATTATCACTATAGGCCCTCTGGCCCCCCCCACTACCTCTCTAGTTGTCTAACATTCCATCCCCCTTATGAAAGCGTTGTCCTCAACGCTTGATGTACAACCATATACCAGGGTCCCATGGATAAGTGTGGACCATAGTGCTGAAGTATACTAGAGAACCAAGGTTCCATTGAGAAATGGAAGCCACCATGCTAAAGTACTCCAACCGCCATTGTAAACCAGGGTCCCATGTCCAATTTCTCATGTGAACTCCACACAGAAGATATTGGCACCCAATAACCAATTGAAAATGATGCTCCCAATACTGACACCTATCATGTGGATCCAAATAAGAATATTCATCCACATAGTGGGAAAGGTTCAAAGCTAAATCTGGAATGAACAATATCGTTGTAGAATATGCAGGCTACACACTAATAATCATAACTAGCTCCTGATGTGTCACATAGATGTGCTCTATAAAAGGTGGATTAGAGGCATCAAATAAAATATGGAAGTGGTTTTCATCCCAAAAATGACAACTATCCATATATCAATCATCACAATCAGCCTCAAAATCATACTAAGCATATATTTCTTAATTATATTCATCCCTGATGTCTACCATAAGAAATATCTCATGCATGTTATCCAATGAATCTTGAATACTATGAAAACTATCCTTGAGGCCGTCTATGAGGCCATATACAAGGTCATGCAATGTGTCATTCCATTGGGCTTTGAATGCTTCAATTATGTGTAGAATTTCTTTGAGGGTTTGAGAGGAAATAACCATTGGAAACAACACATAACATATACCAAAATAAATCTCTTAAAATAATTTATCCAATGGTATTGATCTGGTAGCAATCTGAGCACCCTATGAAAATTTATGAACTTTGTAGTCCCGTTGTCGTCACGAAAAACCCAATGCAATGTGTCATTCCATTGGGCTTTGAATGCTTCAGTTATCTGTAGAATTTCTTTGAGGGTTTGAGAGGAAATAGCCATTGGAAACAACACATAAAATATACCAAAATAAATCTCTTAAAATAATTTATCCAATGGTATTGATCTGGTAGCAATCTGAGCAGCCTATGAAAAGTTATGAACTCTGTAGTCACGCTGTCGTCACGAAAAACCCAAAAAAATAGTCGATTTTAAATCAACGATATCTTCACTTCTAGAGCTCTGATTTTGACGATTTGTTTTTGAAATTGGGTGAAATTGTGAGAGGAACTCATATATGAAATTTTGTTTTGAAAAATTCAGCCCCATATGCTACATAAATCATAAACATCACGTGGTCTTCTGCGAAAAAACCCCCCTGAAAATTATATATTTTAAAACACAAATAACTTGACTTCCCAGACTCCGTTTCAAATGATTTTGTTTTTTAACTTGGGTTTTTTTATGAGAGGAACTCAGATATACAACAATTTTTTTCAAAATTTTCACCAAAACTTGCAGAAATCGTCGATAATGTCGTGACCCTCTTTTTTTTTTCGAAAAAATAAATCTGCAAAAAATAAAAATATTGCCCACACTTCCTTCCAAGGAAAGTTCTCTGATACCACTTGTTATGTACCAAATACCTGAATACAAGATACTATCAATACAAGGGGTAATCATCCTATTGAGCTACCACTCACAATACAATACTTCTCTTCATATCCCATTACATTTATTTAACCCCTTTATATAGTGCTACCATCACCTAAGAACATTCTAGAGGAGGAATCTTCTAGAAGTATAACCTTCTAAAAAGTCCTCTTACATTTCTAATATCTAACTACCCATTTATTGTATCTAACTAACATAGTGGGCCTTATTTAATAATATAGTGGACCTAGTCCACCTTACATTGAATGGTCTCCACTATTATC
>SNQJ01S0122634.1:0-13180 GCA_010110895.2 Picea sitchensis | reverse complement strand
TGTCACTTCCTTTTAACATTAGGTCCGACCTGACACTTTCTTATTTTGTAATTCTTTTCTTTAATTATCTTCAGGGTCTGCATGTACTTCCTTCTTCAATTCACTTTGTCATCTTCAAAAATTCATTTCTCCTCAACCATGAGGATCCACGTGACATGCCACATACCACCGGAAACAACATGATGTATACTATCCATTCATGGGTGTTGTATAGGCATGTGCATTATCCTTCATGTCCAAATACCTTTATCAATCTTGCGGTCCAAAACCCATGACTAGGGTTGACATCAATGACAACAACCAATCTTCCAACACCTTCAAAGTCTAAAATCCTCTTGCACACCTTGAACAATGATCACAAAACTAAGCTTTGTAGATCAAAGATCAGTTTGATCTCTTAATCAACAAGCAAACCTTCACATAAAAACGAATATTAGCAGAGCTATAACACATAAAAGATGTCGCAACTATAACAAATTAGTCGAAATTCGGTTCGAATTAACTAATTTATAGATTCGTCATCGTCGGAATTCTGACGACTATAACCCTAAATTAAGGTTGACCATTTCGAAGTCAATGACCATTATGTTGACCTACAAACGGCTATATTAAAGTGTCGGAATTGGGCGTCGTACTTCTGAGGACCTTAGAAAACGTCAGAAATCCGACATTATCGGGACTAATTTAAAAAAAAAACAGTAAAATTTCATTTTTTTTAATTTTTTTCAACAAAAAAATGGATTTTATCACAATCATCGTAATAGTTCGTCAATTTTTTAGCCTATATGTAATAGTGATGTATCCCCACATCACAAGTTCATAATGGTCTTGTTCTAGCTACAAAACTATTCAAAAATTGGAAATACAAAGAAAGGCATAAGACGAATGTGAAAGGGAAAATGGAAAATAAAACTTGATGCTTGCAAACTTGCAAACTTGAGCTTATCCTTCCTACCCTACTTTAACATATGAAAAATCTAATTCTAGGTTAAATCATAAATCTAATCCAACCATTGATTCATCTCATCAATACCATGAGATCTCCCCTTATGTTTGGTTATGAGCCAAAACAAAATAATCCAGGAGACATATGGCAGAATCCCCATGTCGAAAAAATAAAATGCACTCTTGAAAATGGGAAAGAAAACCAAAATCATGCCAAGGATGGCATGCACCACTGCAAGTTATTTCCACCCATTGGTGGATAGGGTTGATATAATCACCATTTCTAAAACATGCATAGGGAAACCTTTCATTAATCCATGAAATGTCATCATTGGCATCCTCAAGCAACAAGGGCTTAGGCAACTCCATCAAAAATCTGCAACAACTTTCTTGGATTCCATCTATCATGCATGTAGATGAAGTATGAAACAAAAATTTGGATCTAGAAATTTTGTTCAACTCGTAATTTAGGGCTTGCTACCCTCTTTTGGATAAATAGAAATTTGTGCAGGAAATCAACAACTGGAAATTTTGTTGTCCCATGCAAATTGCAGCCCCAAAAACATACTCATGTGCTTATTATTACATATAAATTTACCAAAATATCTAAGGATATTAGTGGTTGGAAATTTTTTGTGTGGTGATAATAAAAAAACATGTCCCTTATGCTGCAAAATATCTGCTCCATCAATGAGAAAATGTAGCTATTTTTTTTTCCTGAACTTTGACTATCATAAAAATGCACCATAGGGTGAAACAAATCTACAGTATTCATGAGAACACATGGTTGTTCACTCATCACAATATTTTAATCTACAATATTCATGAGAACACATGGTTGTTCACCCATCACAATGTTTTGATATACAATATTCATGAGAACACATGGTTGTTCACTCATCACAATATTTTTTGCACAACCTCCAATATGCTTGATTATCTAAGAGACACCAAATCTGAAAATTTATCCCTAGGGCTCTCACTATCAATGTCATAAAGGGGATATCTATCAAAATATACACAATTTCTATCCCATCTATGCTTTTCAACATGGAAGAGAGTGTCAATGCTTTCACACATGGTTCTCATCTTCTTTTGTACATGAGGGGATGGGAACATCTAACAAATCTCCATATTCAAAGGGCTTCTCCATAAAATCTTCCCTCTCTAAATCATCAAAAGCTTGATCATTAAATTCAAAAATTTGAAAAGACAAATGATTTACCAAACCCTTGTCTTCATGCAAGTGCACCTCATCACCATCAAGTATTTCTTTCGAAACAAACATGCATGTAAAGTCTTCAATAGAACCACAAGGTGCTACGATAAGGTCTTCACCACACTTTTCTTCTTCTAGATCTGAAATATCATACATAAGGGGCTCATGGGATGAAGAAGAAAGATGGTCACCCTCATGAGATTCAATCTCATGCTTCTCTCATCACATCATTGTAGCCATGTCTATTGAACATGAGAAATGGACTTTATCCCCAACAATGGTGCCAAAATTTTACTATCCAATCCTACAACTTAAGTGGTAGATCCCTTAAATAAAATTGCAACTCCAAGGGAAGTAAGAAGGGTTGTCCATTGTCCACAACAACACCCTCTCTCACTTTAGGCCAACTCTAATTTGACACAAGGGGGTATCCTTAGAATATGATCATCGAAGCTTTGCAATAGAGGCTCAAGGTGATATGAAGTGCTAGCTTTAACAAAATGGAAATTCTAGTATAGGAAAATAAAGGGGATGAAGATCGAGACTAGTGCTTTTCCAACTTGCACAAATGGAGTTAATACAAGAAACCAAGAGGGTTGAAAGTGGATGAATGGGCATGGTGAGAAGTGGTGTTACATCATGCAAAATAAAGATTTGTAGGCCCTTGTAAAGGTGCTCTACTTATGCACATGCTTAACACATAAAGGGTGATACATCATGCAACCTTTCAAAGAAATGGCATAATACAAAGGATTCAACTAGAGAATAAAAACAACAGTAGGGTTAAATAGGAAACACCTCATTTAACATCCTTCTTCAATGACATAAATACCCTATTACGGAACCCTTATTGAAAAAAATGTATTGATGTAATTTCTAGAAATATACTATTCGTCAATATGGGAGAAAATGGAAGCTCACACATACATATAAACCCTTGTAACCACATTCACCTTCATAATATATTCAACTAGGCTCAAACTAGGTGTTTTCCATTGATCTTACCATGAATAACAACGAAATGAGTAAATCCTTATATAGATTTGAGCTCCATCTCTTTGACAACAAAAATATCATTCATTGGAATCTACATCCACTAATTCCTCCTGGGAACAACACTAGAAAACCATCAAAATATTACATAAAGGGCTCTCCAAGGAAAAACACCCTCACAAAATAATAAATTAATATAGTCATAATGAAAAGGGTGCCACTTATCTCCTCATCATGTAAAATCCCCTTCAAGATAATCCTCAACAACTACCTTCAATAAAATATTGATATATGCCAAGTCAAAGGAAGGGGGGGTGCTCTTCAAGAGATGAACATTCTCCTTGGGATTGTGAAAATTCCAAGTGTTAATCACCCATAACTGGGGTGTTCTCCAATAAATCCCTTAACCAACCATATAATATAAAAGACTCAAAGAAGAGGTACACCCTTGATAAGTGTGCCAATGGTAGTTATGGCCTCCCTTGGATCTAAGGCATAAACATTAAAATAATCCCCAAAAATGTTGCACCCTAGATAGATGTGTAAGGGTAGTTATGTCTTCATTGATAATTGTGCCAAGATGTCATGAAAAAGGCAAGTGATCCACAAGACAAGGGTGTTGGAAACCTTGAGAAGTCAAGCTCATGCTAAACATAACTCTAATAGCTAGGGAACTCCTTAAACCAAGGGGTTAATTCACTTATAGATGGAAAACACATGCCCAAAATAAAATTAGTTAGGGCTCTTTCTTCAATAAGAAAACTAACTCCCCAAAAAATGGATCTTATAATTAAATACGCAAAGAAGGTCCACTTGGTTATTATAATAACCTTCATAGGTGGGGTGGCCTAAAATGATGTACCAAGGTGTACATCCATGTGCAAACAACCAACCCTCCTTAATCCAAGGGCCCAAAAGATTTCAATTCAACTCCTAGTGCATGTGACTTCATTCTAGATTACAGAGATTGTTTTCCAATGCATGTGACTTCACCTCAATTTACATATATCAATTGACAATGCATATTGTGACATCAATTCAGAGCATCACCAATACTACATATCTTCAACGATTGGATATCACTTTTTCCTCAACAACATTCAAGGACTCCATATCATGTTATTAAATTTCCAATTGTGTAAGACTCTAGTTTTTAAACATCGCAGAAGTTTGAAAAAAAATAACACTCTTTTGATCATTGGTTCAAAACTTTGTGTTTTCTTCACATTTTCATAAGATGCATCATAGTTCAAAGACTTAAAAAAAATATTTGGTTCAGTTTGAGATGCCCCAAAAAGTGTGACCTCCAAAAATTGGTTTGAGAATGTTGAGAACAAGTYACATCATCCACCCTTTGAGATGCCCCAAAARTKTGACCTCCAAGAATTAGTTTGAGAATGTTGAGAAGAAGTTACATCATTCGCCCTTTTCCAAACTAAAGGTGGTCATGGAGGCTACAAAATGGACCTGGAATATTTGTCTTCATTAAACATGTTGATCTTTACTTTGTTTGCAAGAGTGCATTTTTTTACCATTCCTCTTAGGTTTGTCATGTATTGATTTTTTTAAAAGGCAAGACCAAATAAATGGAAAAGACATCAATTTGTGCATAGAGTAAATCCATAAAACAATATATATACCTAAAACRGGAAGACATGGTTGTGAAGCCACAAAGGAATTTATAAATATTTTTACAAATTATGAAAGGACTTGTTTGGTAGAAAAATTCGTCTAGAAATTAGTGTCAATAAATGAGTTTATATTGCTCATGTGAAAAAGTTTGATCTGGAATGGGAGGCATTGTGTAGGCTAATTCCTGGATATATGTCATGCCATGAACATCCATCTTGTCTCTTCACATTCATTCCCTATATTATGTCTAAATGGAGACGAGCAAAGAAATTAATTATTGAACAGGAATGGTAAAAAGGAGATCAAGTATCCTTGTTTGCTATAGATGACAATTGATTTTACACTTGTTTACTATAGATGACAATTGATTTTACACTTCAGTTTTACTTTATTGATGAATCTTCAATTCCTTAAAGTGCACATAATTAACCTGAGACAATCCCCTTAGAGGATGATATAATAGTCATTGATATACATTATACAAATGGTGTTATCCAAAAAGAGAACAATTGATTTATTATCTGGCGATGATGATGTTGAACATGATTTACAAACGAATGAACATAACATTCTAAATGAATATACACTCGGTTTCATTATTATGTACACAACCAAGATTGAAAACTATGAACAATATATGGGAAATAACTTAAATCTTACCTTGGATATAGATTCAAAACGTTAAAATGTGGAACCTTCAAACAAAAGAAGGAAGCATTAATTATTCTTTCGTTCTTGAAGTGTATCGTTCAAAAATTTTAATGGTTCCATGGTTTACTTGGAACAATAAGACAAAAAAGGTTGCGTGGGACATGAAAATCATACTACGCCATTGGATAAAAGCACTTATTCTTCTTTTAGAAAAAAAGGTGTAGTCCAATTGTCGAATTATAGCATTCATAGGCCAAAATGGCCTAGCAATGGGGTTCTAATTGCTTAAATGGCCCTAAATTCAACACCAAAAATAGTCCATGCAATAAGAACAAAGACGAGAGGTAATATGGACATAATTGATTTAGATGAATTTGATGAGAATTGGTAGGACATTTGCGTCGAAAGCTTGATTTAAAGGCATGTAAATTGCACAAGAGGCATTAACATAATTCTTTATTTCTAGTAGTTTATTTCCTAGCTCTACCATTTTTTTCCTCACGGCCTTCGGGTATGGGGTTTGGGTAACTATCCCAAATTTCTCATAGGTATTTCGTCAAATACTTACGTGCAATCTCAAGAAAATCGCATTTAGTGTGACATGTAACAACAACCATTTTTTCCCCTGGAGCTATTTGACTTGAAATCTCTTCGAAATATTTGGGCATGTAGTTGTTTGATTGCATTAGCTAGATAAATGCACCTATGAAATTTATCGGTCAATGAAAACTAGTAGCAAGATGGAAAAAGAAAACCCTCCATTGGTATATGTTCCCTGTATTCCAAATACTTTGTATAGTACCTAACAAAATATATTAGGTGTCCTTTTAATGGCCTCAGTACCTGCGGGATCATTGACGATACCTTTTCTAGAGAATGTGAATCAATTTCAGAATCCATTTCGTTGTCCAGTAGCTACAACAGTATCCTTGATCGGTACTGCAGTAGCCCTTTGGTTAGGCATTGAGGTTGTGTTACCTATTAATGGATATTTAACTTTAGGTCTTTTCCAATTCGATCCAACTGTCGAATAAAATCTCTCAGTCATTGAAAACTAGTAGCAAGATGGAAAAACAAAACCCTTCATTGACGGGTCGAAGTTCTTTAGAGTATATTGACTTCGACAAACCTAAACCCAATCATGTATTGTTAAAGCACTTGTAGGGCATCACTGCACTTATTTATTCCCACACATTTACCAAAATTTGATGTTGTTCCATCCGTGGATAGCCCAAAAAAAAATAGTTCAAGAGGACCACCTGAAATGAAAGCCTCAACGCATTGAAGTGATGGTGGGTGCTCAACAATCGTCGAGCCAACTATTCCTTTCATCTGTTGGGCTCCCGTTGACATGGGCATAATGCCCTTCTACAGATAGGGGTACTCCCTAGTATGAGGTCCCAATTAGACTTAGCATCGTTTGGATTATGAGACCCATTTGGATTCTGGTCTGGCTACCATTATTAGTATGAGGGTGAGTGGATGATTGGTGGTGAAAGAAAAATGCAGATGCAAACTATTTTAATGTTAAAATAAACATATTATATCATATCCTAGCTAGGAGCGCTAAAGTTAGTTGATGAATAGATAATTGTGTTAGAAATTATTACATATATCCTTTCTTCATATAGTTGTTAAAAGGGAAGGCAGGGACCATTAACACATACACAAATGAATGGATGACAAGATAAGTCCTCAACACTAATTCATGCATATAAATATACTCATCATCTCAAAACAATTCATAAAAGAGAACAAAAATAACTGCATAAGCTATCCATTCACAAGAGAAAGGTCTAATTATGAAAATAAAACTCTTACAATTACTACATATATCCTTTCTTCAGATAGTTTTTAAAAGGGGAGGCAAAGACCATTAACACATACACAAATGAATGAATGACAAGATAAGTCCTCAACACTAATTCATGCATATAAATCTACTCATCATCTCAGAACAATTCATAAAAGAGAACAACAATAACAGAAGCTATCCATTCACAAGAGAAAGGTCTAATTATGAAAAGAAAACTCTTACAGTGCTTTAGAGCAGCAATCATTCAATTGAAAAAGTTCACAGTGAAAGGACTACAAAGAAGCAAGGCAATTATCTCTATCAAACTGGCCATGAGGGATTTTCAATATTACTTGCAGCAAAAACAGTTTTCCTCCAAAATTACAAAGTTGAAAAGCCCCCATCAAAATGGGTGCTCTATGGTTTTTATATCCCTCCTTGGTAACGGCTTCTTGCGACGTCTTGAATTCCATAAGAAGCAATTACAAGACTCTTAATTTTCCCTTTTTAGTTTTCTATTAGTTTACATAAAGACAAAAGAAATGATGGGGAGAGACAAATTCGAATTTCATCATATGCCTTTTCATTGGTTTTTGTCCCTTATGTAGGCAGCCCATACTTCGTGGTATCCTGAAATAGAAATAATTTTGTGATAAAGAAAGGACTCTAGGGCAACCTCATGACTTGTTGAATTATGAGAAAGAGTCTTCATGTCCCTAGTCAGATTGACCATGAAAGCCTAGATCATATTCTAGGCTCTGGTAGGTTTTACAATATGATCATTCATTAAGGTGAGAATCACTTTGGATGGGGTTCTAGCGTCCATCTGCCTTTCTTTCATGTTTTCTTCTAACTCTACGAAAACTTTCTCATTTGATTTCAGATGGCCCAAATCTTCAATTTGGGGTAGATGACCTTTGAAGGTTAGGATAATAGTCGCTTTATGGAGTTTGGCACATATTGAAAGTGAATTTTTTAACTCCTTCTCGAGCTTCTCTCCAACTTGTTGACAATGATCAATGGCAATGTAATTAAGCTCGGCTTCCCAGTCTACCATCTTTGGCAATTCCTATGGGATGTCTGGATTTTCTTGTATCCACTGCTTCATCTTGTTCGACCCTGCTCTAATTGTAGTGAATTTTGTATTCTTGGTCTAAGCCTTATTGAGTTGAGCCATGATTTGGGCAACTTTTTGTGGAAGTTTTGCATTCCTGCATACATGTATTTAGCCAGGTTATGGAGTTATTTTCTAATCTTTTCAACACATATCCTAAACTCTTGAATGTTAGTATGATCACTCTTGTAGTGTTTTACTTCTTCTTTGAGTGATTTTATTCTTTCTTTATGCTCATGTATTTCATGCATCATGTCTCTCAATTTTTTCTCTAATGCCTGTGTGAAGGCAAGGTCGGTTGAATCAATAGATAGAGGATCATCTCTAATGCTTTCTATTACCTTTTCCTCTATCATCACTTATTACGGAACCACTCCAACCACTTGTAATTCTCTAATTTTCTGCAAGATGATCTTTCCTGACTCCTTGTCAAATCTAAAGGAGTTCAAGTTGGCTACCTTCCAGGCCTTTGATGGTGTGTAAGCTCCTAGCCCCAACTCTCCTAATGGGAAGTGTCCTCCAGTGAGGGGAATCTTTGTTGATGATCCTGGAATGTCTGTTTCCATGGGGTCAGGGCCTTGTTCTTCCTCTTGCTTTCTTTTTTACTCTTTTTCTTCTTTATTTTGTCGTGCTTTCTCTTTTGTTGTTGCTTGTGTCTTTGCTTTAGTTGTTGGTGTTGTTGCTTCTTGTCATATACATTTAGCTTCTTCCTCTTTTCTCTTCTTTTGTTCTTCTACTTTTTCTTTAGCTACTTCCACTGCTTTTCTCTTTTTCTCCTCTTCTCTTTGTTCCTTTGTATTTTCTTATTTTTATTTCCTTCTTTACTTTGTTGTTATTTTCTTTGACTCCTCCTCCTTCCTTTTTTATTTTGCCTCTTCTTTTGATTGGTCTTCCTCTTATTTCCTTTTCTTTTGAGATTCTCTAGTCCTTTTCTCATATTTTATTCCACCTCCCTGTTGAGGGTTGCCTCTTCTTCTGAAAATCACGTCATGGTAGGTTCTAGCTATGTAGTGAATTTCTTCCCCTTCTTAGACATTTGACGTGTAACTCCATCTATATTTATGATTCTTTCATTGGGTATTGATGATGTTCATAAGATCATGCGTTCAGATATTTCTTCACCAAAGTGGAAAGAGGCCAAGGTGTTCACTTATGCAGGAGCATTGTCAGCGTCAAGCGAACCAGCGTGGAAGCGAAGGACAGTTGGGCAAGCGCCAGTGCAAATTTTGAAATTCCCTTAGATTGTTGCGCCATCTTAAATGGGTCATTTAAGTGGAAGCGCACTTGTATAATGTAAACGGATCTTGAGCTACTCGCTCTCGTCCTTAGTAGGTAGAAGTCATTTAAAGTAGTTAATGCAGGTAGATAGAATTTAATTCTAGATTAGACTGTTTGAGAGCGCAAGAGGGAAACGGGATATAGAAACCCTCATTATGTATTGTAACATGATTATGAGCATTGCTGAGAAGAGCATAGGAGCAAGCAGAGAGTTGTGTAAGAAAACCCATGTACGGATATTTGGATTAATAGAAAGAGGTTGATTCAAATTCATGGGTTTGTGTTTGTTCTCTGTGTATTGATGTTGAATGATATGCTCATGAATGTTTGCTTCTTATTATACATTTGCTTTATATGTTGTGTATATGATTTCATGGTTAAGTTTGAAGTCTGAAAGGAAGATGGAATGAGTTTCAATTGTTTCTCTATCTGAACAAGGATTCCTGCAAGGAGTGCAGTCGAATTGTCCACAAGGAATGCATTGACAGAAGGTTCATATAGGGTATCTTTTGTTCTCATTCGTTCAGAGTGCACTTGGTCACAGGAGCCGTGCAAGGAGTGCACAGGCCAAGGAGAGTCCCAGGGTTGCGAACCTGAGCAAAATATCGTAGGATTGCTGCTGCAAGCATGCGCAAAAGTTGAAGTATTCAACATTTGAAAGTATCTGAAGGTTGCCGCAAGAAATGCGCACAAGAATCTTCTTTAAACCTCAGAGTTGTGAGAAAGCTCGGGAGGGATAAGGCCTTCTAATCCATTTAAGGATAGTGCAGAGAAGTTGCGACTGGAAGTATTAAGAAAGGCGTCGTAAGTTTGCGCGTGGCGGAGAAGTTGGGGAGGAATACTCAGATCATTCAGAGAAATTATCAAAGGGAAGAGATCAACGGTCAAGAATCTGTGGGAAGGATTAGCGAAATCCCGCCATCCGTCAGATCTACTAGAGAAGCGAGGAGGTTACGGCTATGTCCAAAGTTCCAGCTCAGGAGGTTGTGGGTCGTCAGATCTTCACATAGATATCCATCAGCCGTTGGATTGACCAGGAATTGCACAAAGTTTAAGCTTCGTGAACGGGAGGAGGAAAGTTCCAACGAGAGGCAAGGCCATCAGAATTTCGGCATTCGTGAAATCGGGAGTCACGAGGACGAGTGATCAGGAATTTTCATAGTGAAAATCCCGGAATCAATCTGAGCCATCCATCTTGCGGAGACAGGTGGCGATAATCGAGCATCCGTCGGCATTTCGGCGATTGGGGCTTTAAGTTGTCAAAGAAATTGTGTCATCGGGGCATCGAAATTCTTGAAATCCCGAGGTTGAATCAGGGCCACCCATCTTGAGGGGACGCATGGCGAAGATCTAGGATCTTAGGAAAATCCCGAAAGGAAGACTCCATCGGAGTTTCGGGACTCAGTAAATTGGAAGTTCTGTGAGCAAGAGATCGGGTAAATCCATGTTGGAAACCCCATAATGATCTGAGCCATCCATCAGTTGGGACACGTGTCAAAAATTCGAAGAAAGTCGTAGATCAGCATTTCGTGAATCCTGGAGACAAGGGGGACTTACAATTCAGAATCGCGAAGTCCGATTTTTCGAAAAAAAGAGAGCTCCGTGTGGGACCCAGCTGACGTCATCTCGTCATAACGAGGCATCGGGAATTTCCACGGTGAAAACCCGAAGCGGTGAGGACCGTCCATCCTTGAGGACGTGTGGCCAAGATCGAATCTTTTGGGAAATTTCCCGAAAGGAAGAGTCATTAATCGAAAAATCGAGAATCGGGAAATCAGGGATTCCGTGGACAAAGGGTTCAATACATTTCGACATTCGAAACCCCGAAACCCGATTGTTACTTTCTGATGTAAATGGAGAAGGAGTCAGACCTAAAGGCTGTAAGGTGCCGAAAAAGACCTATGGGTCAAATTTAAATAAAGATTCTGAGGGAGAATCGAAGGAGCCACTTCATCTCGAGGGTGAACTTTGAACGATCCTTAAAGACCGGGAGGTCAGCGCAAAGACCTTTTGTCGAGGCAAGGGGTGGGGTTGTGTCAGTTTATGGTATCAGAGAATAGAAAGGTTATTTTCTTTATGTAGCAGAGAAGAAGAAGAATTCACCATGCCACCAAGGAGAAGGGACATGCAATCACCCAATCCAGAGGATAGGGAAATGCCGAGAAGAAGAGGTAGGTAGATGGCAGACCTAGTCATAGAGAGAGAGATGTGTGATCTACGAGCCAGACTCAAAGACATGGAGACAGCGCAAAGACACACAATCAGTGCAGGGGATCTCAGTGATTCTGAAAGTGAATTTGAGGCTGAATGTGAAGAAGAGGTTGCATCTGAAGATGCATCAAATGAACGTTTGATCAGAGCTATTGCCAGAATGGGTGCAAGAGAGAAAATGGGCATTCCAGTTTATGAGGGAAACTTGGATGCAGAGGAGCTTCTAGATTGGATTAGAGCTCTGGGCACACACTTTGACTATGAAGATGTAGAAGAAGACAAGAAAGTCAAGCATGTTGTCACAAGGTTGAAGGGACATGCAGCATTGTGGTGGGATGAACTGCAAGCTGACAGACACTGCAAGGGCAAGCAGAAGATCAAAAGTTGGGACAGGATGATTGCAAAGATGAAAGAAAAATTCATCCCCAGGGATTATCAAATTACTCTGTTCAGGAGAATGTAGAACCTGAGACAGAAGCTGATGATAGTGAAAGAATACACTGAGGAATTCTATAAATTGGACATCAGGGCAGGTCATCGAGAGAGCGATGATGAAAAAGTTTTCAGATACATGAATGGCCTGAGATATGACATCCAGGATGAGATGAGCATGGTAACCATCTAAATGGTGGAAGATGCTTATCAGATGGCTATGAAAGCGAAAGAGAAGTTGAGCCGAAAGCAGGGTCAGAGAGGCAGAGGCAGAAGTCAAGCCAGGGGAAAATCAGTTGTCCAAGATAAAAATTAGGAAGACTAGAAGAAACCTCAGACTCGAACAAAGAGGGGTGGAAGTTCACAACGAGGACAACATACTGAGCAGAGAGGAGATTATGTTGATAATAATACTTTTCCTCATACTAGAGGTAGAGGAAGAGGAAGAGGCGGAGTGATAAAATGATTCACATGTGGCAAGAATGGGCACAAGTCTTATGAGTGTCCTGATAAAAAGAAAGAGGGTGGAGAAGCTCACATTGCTGAAGCACAGGGGCGAAACGTTGAGGCAGAAGATGCTGAAGGCGGAAGATCGTTGATGATGCAAAAGGTTCTTTTGACACCAGAAAAGGAGGTGGAGAGTTCAGTCCAGAGAAATAGACTTTTTCGGACTGCTTGCAAAACCAAGGACAGGGTATGCAAGGTCATTGTAGACAGTGGTAGCATGGATAATCTCATTTCTACAGAGATGGTAGAGAAGTTGGAGTTGGGGACGACTGATCATCCAAGCCCATACAGAGTTTCGTGGCTACAAAAGGGACACCAGGTAACTGTCACTAAACAATGTTTAGTTGAGTTTAAGATAGGAGGATATAATGATAAGATATTGTGTGATGTCATTCCTATGGAT
>SNQJ01S0122633.1:0-26853 GCA_010110895.2 Picea sitchensis | reverse complement strand
GCCTGGTAACTAACTCTTTTTGGAAAATATTTTCTTTAATATTTGATGTGGTTTTTGGATCAAGATGAATATCTAGGGGCTGGACTGTGTTTTCAAGACTGTCTAGAAATACAAAATCTCACAAGGCCTTCTAGCAATGTAGTTAGACAAGGTTTGATTAAATGGAAGAGAAGCTAGCTATTGAACCATATTATACTCACAAGCACAATGGGTTTAATAACTAAAGAAGTATCTTGTGATTATCAACTTAATCAATCAATAAATGAGATGACAGTCATATACAAATTGAATGAGCATCAACAAAGAACATTCACTCATAAGACATCAGAGACAGAAAAAGAAGTCTGACAACACAACTGAAGGAAGCTTGAAATTTCTCATATAATAAGAATAACTCTTTTCTTACAGTAGCAGCCTGTAGAAAACAAAATCGAACCCTTTCTTCCTCAAATGTTCCTGGCTTTATAGCCTTTACATACAGTTTCCAGATCCTAGAAAACTGGATCTGCTATACCTAAAATAGAAAGTCAAATTACATTTACAAAAAGATAGGGATAAAACCCAAAAAGGAGGATAATCTCTATGAACTTGTCCTTAAAATGTGTTTACTGTTGATGACGTGAAGATTAGCCTTCCAAGGATTCTTCAACCTGTTCTTCTAAAGATAAATTCGAGCTGATGATGTGTGGCTAAAAAACCCCTGAAATTTTGCCTATGAAAAGATGCCAAATGTGATTAAAACTCTTCTTCTTGCCTTATCTCTTATAAATAGTCTTTAAATCTGACTTGATAATTCATTCATCATTCATTTGAAAAGGATTCCAACCATTCGGACTCAAAAATTTCTGATCTGGGCAAAAATTCGTTCATTTTGTCAGTTACAGGCTTTCGGTGGTTAAGAGTATTGAGTTTTGAATGTCTTATCCACCGAAAAGGCCCCCTTTCAGTGGTTAATGAGTGCTCCTGGGCTCGCCTAAACCACCGAAACTTCAGCTTGAACATTTTATCATTAGCTATTAAGAATCGGGATTTGGAATTTGGATGGATCTTTGACTGATAATTATTTAGCCGAATGTTCAAGCTTTACCTCTCAAGTTTGAAAGATGTTGTGATTATAAAATCACAAAAGTTTGTGTGAGCTGCTAAATATGAATGTATTCTCGACTTGCTAAAACACCTTAGCTCGGGGAGAATAAAGAAATTTGATCACAAAGAGGAAAAGCTCTTTTCAAACCTGTGATTATATTTGCTTGCTGATTCTACTCCAACATCAATTCAATGTATCTTCATCAGAGATATAACTTATAGATACTTTACAGTTTACTGTCTTCGGCATTCCTTTAAAACTAGATTTGATTGAATAATGAGTCAATTGTTCTGCCACCTATAAACTTTGATTGCCATCTCATCCTCAATCACATTCAAAACCTGTAACTGCCAGGAAATGATATCAACGGTGTTCTCAAATGCAAAAAGAATGCTGCTTAAAAATCTGAGATGTACTTGATCTTTTTAAGATTTTGTAGTTGCCAGGTACTCTGCCTCATGTAGATATGAATCCCTCCTTTCTAGCAATAATCCTGTTTGCCTACCAATTGCATCAATTTCATCCACGAACACAAATGCTAAGGGTATTTTCTTTGGCTTCAAATCTAGTATTTTGACTACATGCTATTTCAAAATGCGCTGAAGCTTGGAGTCCAATATCTTTATCATTGAATGAATAGCAGATAAAAAGTGTAGCAGATCAGTTAATCACCCCATTTTTTGGTGTCCCATCTGGATTGCCATCCAAATTTGGAGGAGCTGTATTATCCCATTTAGATAAACGGTGAGAAGCTTTTAGAATAATAGAGAAAGCTAAGAAAGGAGAAAGTTTTGCCACTGCATCTGCTACTTCTGTCCCTTCTGTGGATGCATAACTCATGACGTTTCAATAGCAACAATGCCAAATATCACTGAAATTAGGAAGGACATCAGAGTCATAATTTTCAATGAAAAAGATGTTGCTCTAGGGTTCCCAGCGCCAAGCTCATTGCTTACTCTAACACTGGCCAATCTTGGGAACTTAATGATATATATGAATTGGGCAATGAAGACAATCCTTGGCCACCTTCGGCATCTGCCCTCTCACTTTCCCTGCTCGGGCAAGGGAACCATCAACCTTAATCATTGTGATACAACAATCTCAATGCCTGAATCCAATCTCAATCTCCTTCGATTAGACGAGAGCTCTTCCAACGCCAAAGCCAAGTTGCAAAGTAAGGGTTTGATCGATTAGGATTTGTGTCACCACGACAAGCTCAGCACGAACGCCGCCCTGAATATTCCGAACCCCAGCTTGTACACGGCCCATGGATACTCTCATGCATAAAGGTTTGCGACCTAGCACAGCAGCATTGACCCTAATTGAAAAATAACGCAAAGTGTGCAAGCTCCACGAAACAGGATATGCTTCCAACTCGATACTGATTAGAGGAGAAAGTCCTGAAGGCATAGCCACGATTGATGTTAAATTACAGTAGCTGTGAGTGACCAATTGTTTTTTTTCCCTAAAACTTATGACGAAGCCCTGTTCATACTCTGATAACGAGCCCCTGTTAATTTTGGGTTTGAAGTAGTTCTTCCAGCTCTCTACACCGGATTTGGGATCTCTGTCAAGGTTTTATTTCATCCTCTACAATGAATGGTTCCTATTCTCGTCGCTTGCTTTGCACAGGCATGCAATAAAATCTTTTTCAGACTACCACTATTGTTGCTCCTTCATCTCACGGTGTAGCTTGGCACATTGACTCGACTTCACCCAATGACACACAAACATCAATGATGACATTTGGTGTCCAATCGTTCAGATGGTGCATGATTTGAACAGGTGCTTCGTGTTGCATGGTTTGGATTTGTGCTTTGACTAGTGACTCATCATTTTACTTGTGATATATCTTGGATAGCATTAAAGATTTTTATATTGCAGGTGAAGAGGGCAAAGTCAACGGAAGCTGGGCAAAAATGATCAATATGAACTTATCAAGATAGATTGGAGACTTTGAGGTCTAGACATTGACAAACACTCGAATTTTTTTATAATTTCAACCTAAATATGCGGAAGACGCACCCAAAATTTTGAATGAAAAATTGAGTGCTAACAGATCCCAAACTAAAACAACATCCTGAAGTGCTCTTCCTATCAAAAACACTTCCTACCCAATCTGCATTAGTATATCCACTCAATGTGAAATCATGATCTCCATCATAGCTGAGACCATAATCTATTGTACCTTTAAGGTACTGTTATCCCCGTTTTCTAGGGATAACTAGGAGATCATGTCTCGAGGCCCACAGGTCCCAGACATGGAGTACCGAGAGCATGATTGACCTGAGCATGGCCCTGGAGGGCCCATCCTTCTTATTCTTTGCCAGATTTGTCCTATCAGTAACAGCAACATCCATAACCATCGGCTTGGACTTGCATCAGAGAAGACTCTTGCTCCATGAGGTAATTGGTCCAGGTATCATGGTATGTGTCATGTTTGATTGGACCTGCATCAGAGAAGACTCTTATTCATGAGTAATAATTCAGGGTATCGGCGTGGTAGTGTACTATGTCGATCATTATAACTTTCTTTATATATGGTCAGGTTCCTTACATTTCTGATAACTGCTTGGATCTTACACTCAACCCACTCTGACCATTGTTGGGGATTAACGGGTGCCCCAGGAAAGCTAGGACCATGGGTTTTGGTTAGCCACCAGCATTTTAGAGCCATCGTCCGCTCCTTCCCACCATACTATCACTTTAAATCTTATCTCCCATACATCCATCCATTCCTTTAGTCCATAGCTTTAGGATGACCTTACTATGAGGGGTCCCAACTCCTCAGCATAGTAAATTTTTGGTATTTGAGCTTATATAAAGTTGGGAGGATGCTTTTATAAAATTGTTTTTGCTCACCCTGCCATCCTACTTCCAAAAACATTTTAAGAGTTGTTACAAGGACAAGGGTATATCATCTTTCTTATACACTCCTATCGTGTACACGACCTTGGCTTAAGCCAGATTGCCAAAACGTATGAAGATGTCCTGCAAAACCTCATGATAACCTTACAACACAAGGGATTCACCGATTGTAGGAGATCTTAGGAAAGCGTATCGTGATCAATGCCAAGAATCCTCTGATATAAGAGACGAGGTTTATAAAACCATTATCAACCCTTTGAAGAGAGCAGGATCTCTCCCATAACCCAATAGAATACAACGAAGATGTAACCAGAAACGTGAATTATGAGGATGAAGGACCAGTGATCGCTCTCCTCAGTTCGATGAATCTCTCCAAGATCCTATCAATACTCCTGCACAAGATGAAGAGAATGATAAGTCACTTGATTTTTGATGATACCTTTGTTCTATGAATTCCAAAAGAATGAAGAAGGAATGGACCCTTTGGACGAGCCAGATCCCTATGTCTCAAGACTAAAGATGAAGAGGCAGAGGCAGACTTCCAATCTGATGATGATATCTAGATACTTGAAGCTCTTGCACAGAAGGGTTAAGGAGTAAATTATTCCCTCTGCTTTTAGTGGTTTTTTGCCTTATGACACACAGAGTAGAGAAGTATTGATGTTTTGACTCCTCCATGTTATGATGTACCGATACTGACATAGCAGATTTTGATGAGTTCACATGTTGGAAGACGTAGGTGGGATGCTTTTAGTTATGATACAGATCCCATCTATGACATAAAATGTCATCCCCAAGTGTTGCCTTTGCAACTGTCACAGCAAGCTCTGAACAGTGGCAACAGGGAAATGATTTCATTTAACTTCACAAACACCCAAGGTTGATCGAGTACAACATTTCATTGATGATTTTCGGTCTTACCTTGAGGCCTTTGATGAGTACCCTCCGAGCACTTAGATTTCACTCCCATGAAGATGACTATCAACCACCACTATGCTCAGATTTTGATAGGAGAACATTGTTTGCTTCCTAAAGAAGGATCCTCATGACTTTTCGCTTCAGCCACCTGTTATTACTTCTTTGCCATGCTTTTCCATTAAAGGTACAGTTGGGAAGTCCCTTTTTTACGTTGAGTTTCCTCCTAGGGAAAAACCTTGGACTCCAAGGGATGTTTGGGTATTGCAAGTTTGAGTCAATTACCCAAGTTTTTCAACTTTCCTTGATAGTTTGCCAGTCATCTACCAGATCCTTGTTGATCCCTCTTTTGACTTTAGGGTGTGAGGATGTCCTAGGTGACCAGTTTGCAGGTCCTTTGAGCCAGTTTTCTAAACCTTGCATTTTCATGACCCTTTCTTGAAGAGGATTGAGTACTTCTCTCAAGAATGGACTTGGCAGGATTTTATCCTCCCACCTGCCTCCATGAGTTAGTTTCTGACCTTTCCGATGACATGATATATATTTGTAACTCGCGACATTTTTGTGCTTTTGACTTATCACTGTTCTAGTTTATGATGAAACACAAAAGGCAGGTAGGTATCAAGGAACGTTACTGATTGGCTTCATTGGTTGTTTGACTATTACCTCAAGCATCCAGCCAACAGGTAAGTATAGGTAAGTATTTCACTTTCTGTTCGCATCTATGATTACTTTATATACATATATATTATATTTGCAAGGTGGCACACACCCCACCTTGTTTCTAATGCTTCTTTTCAAGTGTGAGAAAGTCTTGTGGTTTTATGAGATGTTGAGGTTCTCATGCGGTCTACAGTCAACACATGTCCCTGAATTGGAGCCATATGTTATCCCATAAAATGGGTATAACATATGGCTCCAACACAAGGACATGCGCTCTACGGTGAGCACAAGTCCTAGACATGGAGTACCGAGGGCAGGATTGATCTATAATGGCCCTGGAGGGCCCATCCTTCTTTCTGCCATATTTTTCCTATCAACAGTAGCATCATCCATCACCATCAGCTTGACTTAATGGAGAAGACTCTTGCTTTTATGAGGTAATTGGTCCAGGTATCATGGTATGTCATGTTTGATCATTATAACTTTCTTATATATGCATCAGGTTCCTTACATTTCTGATAACTGCTTTGATATTACACTAACCCACTTTGATCATTGTTGGGGGATTAACGAGGTGCCCTAGCAAGTTTGTATCCATGTGGTTTTGTTTTGCCACCAAAGGGATTTGAAGAGCCATTCCTACCATACTATCACTTTACATCTATCTCCCACATCCATCCCATTCCATTAGTATGGGTATTAAGATGACCTACTGAGGGGTTACACTGGCCCCTGTGGGGAAGAAGGGGCTAAAGGCCCAAAAGAAACTCCGGTAAAAGATAAAAGCCATAGGAAATAAAAGCTAGATGTTTTCGCCAGGGGATCCTCGAGAAGGCAAATAAAACGCCTCTCGAGCAAGAAACAAGAGGGACTCAAGAAAAATAATAAAATAAGACCTAACTAAGAGGATGGGAGGTCTCATCACGCATTTAATCTATTGTGTCTATAGGTATCTAGCAAGTAGGACATTGCCATTATTCCGTTACCATGCCAGCAACACCTTTTGGTTGCATGGCCAAGGGAGAGGGATCTCATCACAAGCCAACCTTTATCATTTCTCATTTTAAAATACCAAGGTAACACTGTTAGCTCGGTCACCACGCCAAGGCAATGTCCTTCCGTCAGACTTTGAAGTAAAAAGAAAGAAAAAAGCAATAAATAAAGAATAAAGACAATATACTGGAAAAGTGCATCCATGACGGGTACAACTCACCTTCCTATAGTACCCACGGGCAATACTTACCCCTGTCTTCACTATAGGATCGATATCCTAGACCATATCACTTCATGAATATGGCTTGAATAATCTTTCCTCTCAGGAAACTTTCCTCTTCTTATGGATACCAACCCAACAGGTTGTTCTGTCTATTTCTTCAACTTTGTATAGTATATCACAGTAATGTCTTTGAGCTATTAGAGGATATGCTAGGGATTTAGTGCATGTATTTGATAAATTTAATATTTGAAATATGATTGACATTACATGATCCAAAGACTGAGAGCCCATGGAGGGCTAAGTTTTGATGTGCGTGACCATACCCGATGGACAGGTAAAAGTGGATCGGTACACATGGGTATATGATTAGCTCGGACCTCATGGGGCTGAAGGAGTTCATCAGATGAAGGTTGGGATGCAGGACAGACAACGTTATGATGAGGACTTTTGTAATGAGAAGAAAGGTATGCCCACCTGTGATTAATTCAAGTGGCAGAGTCCTGGTCTAGGGGATCACCCACTCGTGATGGAACGCTACTCCCTTTGATGGATTGACGCCACCTGAGCAAGAAAGCAGACATTATCCCAAGGTAAGGCAGGATGAGGCTATTTGCCACGTGTGGCAGCTTGAAGAAGCCCTGAGAGGGCCAACGCCCTGCCTGGATGCCGGATATGCCCGTGGCACAACGCCTCCCTCAAAAGCGGGCTTGACATATCTTTTTTTTCTCATATTATGTCATTTTTCAAGTAGTTAATGCAAAAATGTTGTAAATTTTGTAGTCAGCCTTGTTTGCTGTTTTAATGACCTATTTTTAATTGAAAGGTCATGGATTGGCATAAATTGAGGACGTTTTTCCCATTTTGAATAATATAACTCACTTTCTTGTGAGAGACTATCTTTTACCTTTTGTTTGGTATTTTGGTGTTTCAAGTGAGGCACAACTCTTCTTGGAGGATTTCTCTTGGCATATATGGTGTTTCTCTCATGGAAGGTTTACAACCAGGGTTTGATTATGCATTCTTCATGATATGTAAGTGAATTTTTCATGCAAACTTCTTAAGTGAATGGTTGTAGGCTGAATTTCTTACATTTTCTATTATATTGCTATTATATTGCTGAATCTGAAACCCTAGGTAGAAAGCACACTAGTAGGTCATTGCTATATGTCCCCATGTTTGAGAAATTGTTTTAGGCATTGATAAAGATAAAGCCTAAATGCTACACTTTCTCTCCTTTTCAGAGTTAGTACTTAGTTATAGGTTGAAAGGAGGAGACATCCTAGGCCCAGGGGGCTGAATCTGGCTGACCTAGGTTTTCACCTTCTAGGGTTTTGAAAGTCTTTGCCATAGCAACACTTTTCTCCCTTAAATCTGTACTTTGAAGCTGGGGCCATCTTGCAAGGGCATTTAGAGAAAGAGGAAGGAGCACGAGGCCTTGCTTAAGCAACACCTAGTGAGCCTCCTTCCTCCTTAGGTTTGATTCTAGGCCCCACAAAAGACTCAAACCCTACCCCCTAGTCTCTAAGTTTAAGTCCTCCCAGACTTTTTTGCCTTTTACTTTACTCCATTTAATTCAAGGCACCGGTATTTTCTCCAACGTTGAGCTTGTAGTGTTCAAAATCATCTTTAAAACTTTCTATTTTTGAAACCCTAACTAACCCTAACTAATTAACTAGGGCTGACATCATAATTTTGATGTTAAACCCTTCTTAACTAGCAACAAGCAATTAAAGATGACGCTACATTTATTGAGCTATTGTTGAGGAAAAATATTGTTGGCTTGGTCAATTTCGTAGACATTGATGAATTATGATCTGCATAGGCTATTTAGCAAAACGCTGACCTCATTTGGTCTATTATATTGCTTATTAAATGAAATAAGATAATTAAGAAGTACTAAACCTTTGAATTATAACCTGCAAATATTATTACTGTCTTTGTTATTGTCTTGTTCCGGCGTGTGTTCTCAACAGGACTTCACTTTTATTGGTTGATTAGCCTGATTATTTGATACCGTTGGTAACCTGAGAGGAGGAAAAAAACTTACTTCTTGACCTTATATTCATTGCCTCTTCAAACCCCTGTGTTACCGGGACGCCTCCCTTTGGGCTAACCTCCCTAAACGTAGAAAGAACTCTCCCGACAGGTGACATTGTGGGGTAGGTTCCTGTTTCGCCAGTCTGACCTTTATCCTTTAGCCATTTTGACCTAAACTACAAACTGTATGATAATAAAATTTCTATCACATGTTTTGTACCACTAGGTGAAATTAATATCTCGGTTCTACCAAAACTCCACTTTGGCTAAAGTTCACCGCAAACATATGTCTGGTCTGTTGTTCATCAAGTACATCGCTAGATCCAATAATTTGTTTGTACAAAGTAGGTATCAATCAACTCTCAATTTTAAGCATTCCACTTCGCCAGCTCTTCTCAGCCTTTTGTTTCCATGGGTGTATTCATGGCTTGCATTCCAACATGTCAATCTCTTCAATATTTCGACCATATACTTACCTTGGTTAAGGAAGATCCTCAAGATCACCATACCTCAAGACCTAAGAAATGGCATTAGGCCAAGGTTTTCATTTCAAATTCGAGGCAAGTCTCCTTTTACATTCAAGATGAGATTTTCTTCTCCGCTTAAGAATAAGTCATCCACATATAGCAAAGTAAGATTGTTGGCTCATTGTTCATGATTTTGAAGTAGGTATTAGAGTCTGCTTAACTCTTGGTGTGCCTTAAGCTCGTCAAGAAACTCCGTTTGCGACGGCCATACCTCAAGCCTTCCTCTAGGAGCTTGCTTCAATCCGTATAAGGCTTTGTTCAATCAGACATGAGACTTTCTTGTCTTCAACCTCAAACTTGAGGTTGCTCTATATATTACAATTCTCTTCGGATGACATCATTTAGAAAGTTGTCTTCATCGCCCATCCGGTGTAACTTCCACTTCATCTTAGTCAAGAGCTATGATGGTTCTCGGATCATGTATCTCGGCCACATGAGCTTAATGTCTCTGCTAGTCAATGCCTTCCTTTTCCGAAAAGCCAATGACAAATCTTGCTTTTATACTTCTCAATACTTCCATCAAGAGTCATGTTTTATTTTGAGTTATTTCATCCGATGATACCACATCTTTATTCTTCAATTTGGGAACTATTTCCCATACTTCGCTCTTCTCATTATGGATTGGTATTCCTCCTCACATGGCATCTGCCCCATTCTTTCTTCTCCTAATGGATTCTTCAAAGAAGGTGGTGTTCCTCTTCTAGAGATCACACATCAAAGTTGTATAACCGGAGAATGGATTTAGTCTTTTCACACTGCCTTGTAGTTCCTTGTGGAACATTGTATTTCTCTCCATCTTGAATATCAGCTTCTAGCCCAAGTTGGCTTTCTTTGATGGAGGATCAAGCCATCCGAGGAGGTTCTTGCACTTATACTAATCATGGTCTTCTAGAAGTTTCTCATTAGGTGAAGTTACAACTTCCCTCACTGTTTTTTGCAGCTCTGGGAACCTCCATCACCGATTCTGCAACTCTGGGGATTACGGTTCCTCTTCATACCTCTTCAAGATGGCATAGTTTAGATTTCCTTGAGCTGCATTTTCATCAAAGGTCACATCCCTCATGATCTCAATGTGATGTTGACTCGGTATATATATTCCCTTCAGGGAAGAAGGGAATACTTGTTGGATACCTCACAGTATCACAAATATTCCCTTCTTTCCGGAAGGGTCCAACTTGTTTCTCTTTCTTGAGCAGAATAAACACCGACAACCAAATATTTTGAGATGGCTTTACCTCTGGCTTATTTCCCAAGTGAACATCTCTTTCGCTGTATTGAGCCCAAGTGCACTATGGGACAATCGGTTCTCACATATACAGCTGCCATTGTTGCTTCACGCAAGCAATATTAGAAGATCTTGGATCATGGATCATAGTCTTCACGGCTTCCAACATGGTTATGTTCTTTTGTTCAACTACACCGCTTTTGTCGGGGATTATAGGGAGTAGTGAGTTCCTCTGATCCCAAATAAATTTGTGAAATTCTACAAACTCTTTTGAGGTATTCTCCTCCATTATCTCAATTCGAGTATCTTAATCTTCCTTTTCTAAAGGTTCACTATCATGTTTTGAATTCCCTTTGAACTTGCTAGTCATTTCATCTTTTAGTTTTCAAGAAATATATCCAGTTTTATGAGAGTAATCATCAATGAAATGATACATAATATACATATTTCATAATGGAGGAAGATGGCATTGGGGCCACATACATCCGAATGGATGAGTTCTAGGACTCTTTCTGCCTTGTTGTCCCTCTTCGAAACGGGTTCTTGATGTTCTTCCCTTTGTGCACATCCATTGCATATGCTTCCTTATGGTCACTTTGAGTTCTGTAAACCTGCGGACTACTTTGCATATGTATGTAGTGCCTTGTAGTTGTGGGCTAATCCTCTATGCCAAAGTTCACATGCATTTTCAATGGCATGCATCACATGTTCTCTCGAGTGACCCTTCTTGTTTATACAAGCCATTTTCTTCATTTCCAATGATGATTGCTTCATTTAAGGTTTCTCCTTTAGCCCACATAAGAACTTCCATCTATAAGTAACTCAGTTTCCTTTCTTTTCTAAAGATGAAATGGAGAGTAGGTTCTTCTTCAAGCCCTGTACATATAGTAATGCCTTCATTTTTAGTGAATTTCCTAAATTCGGGCTTCTTTATGATTTGATTCTCCTACTCTTTTTATAGGGTATTGGTAATCATCTCAAGTGTCACTTTCTAATGAAAAAACTTATTTTCTAAGATACAAGAGAGAATGTTTTTGTCCCGTCATGTGTCGAGATGCACCACTATCAATGAGCCAAGTGTCCCTCCAAGTGTTACAGATCCTGAAAGGGCCGAGATCAAGACATGGTCTTGATCCTCGCTTCTCCTATCATCTTTGAGGGTGATCTTCGCTCTTCGACTACATGGGCATGGAGCCTCTTATGTTTTCTCTGTATTCTTCTTGTCCTAAGCTGAACAAAACTTCACAATGTGTTCCATCTTGTTACAATGATAGCATTGTACATATGAGTAGCCTCTTTCCTCGCTGTCCTTTTTTTTGAAATCTCCTTGGATGAGATCTTTTATGATTGAATTTGTTTGACTGCTGAGGCTCTTTGAGAGTCTCCCTTGAAGTAGGGTTTCTTCCTTTCCTCCTTGCGTGAGTAGCTAGGATTGATCATCATCCTCAAGCAAGTAACGCTCACTCCATTTGGTTACTTTTGTTTCTTCTTTGATGCATTCTTTCCATAGACTATCAAACTTTAGTTTCTCCGTTTTGGCACACATATTGTTTGGATGAAAGCATTCCAAGGTCTTGTGAGACCATTTAGGGGCCGCTGCTATGAGTTCATCTTCGCCTATGGTATCTCTCCAATAGATTCTAGCTGCTCATTGAATTCTGAGATTCTGGAGAAAAATTCATGAATCATTTCTCCTTCTTCAAGATCCTTAATATTCTTTCGCTGACTTCTTAGATTCATATCTTCCTAATATGTTCTTTCCTCTTCATATAGTCCTGTCAAGGACCAAACATTTCTTTCTCGAGTCTTCTTTTAGATGACACATAAGGAATCAAGTGGTCTCTTTGGATTGAATCTACAATGATTCTTTTGGCCCTTATTGTGTCCTTTGATGCTTTGCCTTTTCTACAAGAAAGATCGACGTTCCAGCACTTCTTCTTTGACAAATCTTTTGCCAGGGTCATTATCTCAAGAATGAGGCCAATCCTATACTTCCGTGCATGAAAGTTTTCCACTCTTTCTAGCTTGTCAACAAGCTTAATGTTTAAGTGCACATCTTTACCTAGAGCCAGGAAAATGACCAAAAATGAAAGTGCTCAAAATCAAAATCTAAACTTACCAAGAGGTCTGCTTGGCTGAGGCAAGTAGCCCGGTGTGTTTGGATCTCGAGAAAATCCAACTTTTTCCTCCAAACTTGATCTGCATATTCTCTCGATCAAGTGCTTCGTACTCACTCGGGGTATTCTCAAGTACTTCCTCGGCACACACTAGTTTTTTGTACCTCTGCACTTTTGAAACTAGGTTTCACTTTCCTGAGATCCAACCACTGAAATGGGAGAGTGCCAACCCGATCCTAGGAGGGCATTAATTTTCTTAGATGGTTTTGGGAAGGAAAAAATCACCATCAAAAAGCTCCTAATTTTCATGTAATACAACAAGGATGCTTTAATTTGTGAAAGATGCTTCCTTCAAATTTTGGCTCTATACCTTGCTGCTAATGTTAGTTTCACATTATAGTTGTTTTCTTTTCATTAGATAACAATAGCATAATCCAAGATCACTCAGAAATAGACAATCACAAGAGACACATCATTTATCCTGGGAAACTTCCATGGGGGAGAAAACCCAAATGAAACTTCCTTTTTTATAGATAGCCAATACAATGGTAAGAGATCTCTTAAACTAATACGAATTATCTCCCAAATATGCACTCACTCTCTCTCTCTCCTTCTCTAGCAAATAGACCAAACTTGTTTCTCAATGAGCAAGTGATTTGTGTGTCTAAGAGTAAGACCGGCCTTTAGATGAAGTACAAGTTCGGGCATGTGTGAAGTGTCTCTTCAATAATAATAAGAATACCCAGAAATATAATAAAGGTGGGTAAACCACCTTTATTATATATTTATGGGCCTCTTAATATCCTGTTGGGACCTAATTTCTGATATTCTCTTATTACAATTGTCTTTCGGACTAACTACAAAGGATTTGGTCCTATTAATATTCCACATGATCAATCCACAATGGGGATTGATCCAATGAATATATCAAATAATAATTAGAATACTCTTTTGTGTGTTACATTATTTCAACACAAAGTCTTCTATTGTATGCTAATTTTTAGTCTTCAAACTACGTTGATGTTTTAAATATTCATGTAATTTCTAGAGATATGTGTAACATACATTATTTATTTTATAGTAGTTTGTATAGTTCGCAAGCTCGCTTATCAATTTGTATAGGGCACAAAACAACAAAGTCCAATTTTTGAAAACCCATACCGGAAAGAACCCGTAATCCAAAACTCCCAAGTATGGAATGACTCTACCATGCTCTGTGAAACATGTGCAAAGAAAAACAACGGCAATGCTATATCTTTTTGTCCAAGAAAGTTTTCCTACTTTTAAAGCAAAATAGTTCTATTAACATAATTTTTGGTGTTTTCCACTAACCCATGTAATGACCTTATTATTCTATTGTATAACTAACATTATTACTTTGATAATTTCTATAGTCCTCAACTGGCTTGTCATTTTGTATATCATGAACTGGTTTATCATATGTTTGTAGGCCACGGAACATAAGAGGCTCAACTTTGAACCCGCCACCCGAGAAATTAAGATCCAAAACTAGCTGCTAAATATACAATGAGGGTTCCGTCGTTGTTCTATAAAATATTATCCCCATACTTTTATAAAGTATGGAAATTCTCAGATGTATAAATCTAAATATATACTTATACAAGTACATATTTCATGTATGCTTATTGTATTTCATATGTATATATATATTTATTTTACTATGTTTTGCATGCAAATCACATCTACTTCAACTTTCTACCCAAGTCTCTCTACTACCTCACATTTACTCCCTTATCCCAACCCGGCATTGCATCACTATGCAACACTTGTTTACTTGTATAATTTCATTCTCAATTTAACATATCTATTAAAAAAATTCAACATTTAAAAGAATATTAACAATTTAAAAATATTATCAAATTGTTCACATAACAAATTTGGTTATTTATACAATTTTACATATTTCAAAGATTGTAGATATTAAAGAAAATGTGCAAATAATAACATTATAAATTATTGCAATTCTTATTTACTTGTATAATTCCATTCTCAATTTAACATGTCTATTAAAAAAAATTTCAACATTTAAAAGAATATTAACACTTGAAAATATTATAAAATTGTTCACATAACAAATTTGCTTATTTATACAATTTTAAATATTTCAAGGGTTGTAGATATTAAGGAAAATGTGAAAATAATAACGTTATAAATTATTGCAATTCTTATTTACTTATATAATTCCATTCTCAATTTAACATGTCTATTAATTTTTTTCACCATTTAAAAAGAATATTAATAATTTTAAAAATATTATCAAATTGTTCACATAGACAAATTTTGTTTATTTATACAATTTTACATACTTCAAGGATTGTAGATATTAAGGAAAATGTGCAAATAATAACATTATAAATTATTGCAATTCTTATTTACTTATATAATTTTATTCTCAATTTAACATGTTTATTACAACTTTTTTCAACATTTAAACGAATATTATCAAATTGTTCACATAACAAATTTACTTATTTATACAATTCTATTGCACCTTATTTACTTATATAATTCCATTCTCAATTTAACATGTCTATTAAAACTTTTTTCAACATTCAAAATAATATTATCACATTGAAACTTTTTTTCAACATTCAAAATAATATTATCAAATTGTTCACCTAACAAATTTGCTTATTTATACAATTTTACATATTTCCAAGGTTGTAGATATTACTTAATACAGCAAATATGCAAATAACAATCGCTATCATTATAAATTACGGTAAATCATTATCATAAAGGTTAAGTACTTGTTTCATTATTATAAATTTCATATTTCATTTTATTATAAATTTTAGCGCAGTATAATAGTATAAAATGGATGGAACCGTTAAATTTAAACTTTACAAAAATGAGTGAGCATGGCATTAATTGTTTGTTCTTTAACTAAATATTTATGTATAACCAAAATAAACTTTCCAAGTTAGAATGGTTTTGGATATAGAGTTGGAAAGGTGATGGCGGTGGATGTAAACGCATAAAAGGTTTTGGATTTAAAAACCAGGAAAAAAGCAAAAGGTTTTGAATTTAAAAAACCAAGAAAAAGCGACGTTAGAAAAACCTTTAAAAATAATTTGAATCCAGTAGACTTAGTGACCGCAGTTGAGGGCAAGACAGCATTTACAAACAAGCAATAACAAGAGTTCCATCCCGTTTCTTTGGCATCTCGCACCGCTTGGCTTGTTTGGTTGTTGTTTTTGCTTCCAAACATGGCCATGCTGGTTGGTTTTTTCTTTATGGATTTTGATGGATGTGGTGTTCGCTTTGATTTTCTTTTTTCAATTTTTTTCTTCTTTGTGCAGGGAGAGAATTAGCTCGGGTCAAGTTGATTTTATTTTTTGTTGGCTAATGCACGGATACAGAGAGATAAATAGGTTTTAATGAAACCCATGATATTTATCTCTAAGCAGGTGGTGGAGCAACTGTTTTAATCTCAGATGATCTTTCTAAAAAATTGTTTCTTCTTTTCCGAAGGTATTTTATTGGTGGGTTTGCGCTAAATCAAGAAGAAGAGATCAACAAGACGACGACTTTTCTTATTTTATGGTCAAGGTGTACATAACCATAAATGTTTTCTCAATTGGTATTTTGTCTATAATTAGCGGTGGCACAATCTTTTCTTAATTAGACGGTCTGCCATGTGTACCGGGTTGGTGTACAGTTTGGCCATAAAACCGCAGGATGCGGATTAATGTAAGTTTATATCAGGATATGTTTCGCTATCGGTGCGCAATTATTTCGTGAGTTGTTGCAATGCTCACTATTTTCTCATTCATTGTATATTTTTGGGGCAATCTTTTTCTCATTTATGTGTGTTGTGGTTTAATGCAGTTGTCCTTCAGCCTATTGTTCCATCTTCTACCCTTGCAGATTATATGATTAATGGGAGGTGGTTTTTTCCGTGAGATGACGGAGAATTTGCAGTACTCATAGGCCAGGCATGTAGATAATCTTTAACCCTATCCCTGTATGTGATCATAATGCAGTGGTTTTTCGGTTTATTGTGATTAATTCGAAGCAGAGTTTTTATTTGCAGTTCTCATAGGCCAGGTAGGTAGATAATATCTAACCCTAATGTAATGTTAAATCATAAATTAATTTCATCGTTTTCATTGAATTACCGATAACCGAAATTTCAAAACTAGAAGATCTCAATAATACTGAATTAATGGTAACCGAAAACCGAAATTTCAAGCCTAGAAGATCTAAATAATAGAAAAGCACAAATAGATGGAAATCAAAACTGGTGAAATTCACCATCTATTATTATGATATCGGTGTATATTTTAGATCTGATTTTATTCTTTTTGAGATATTATTTAAACCTTTTTAATCTTAATGGGTATGGATGAACCATGCGTACTTGGAAACACATGGATTAGGGTTTTTAAAAATCCAAAATAAAATTTGGCTGCTATATATTTTAACTCGTTAATCCCGCTGTATTTATATATTTGGAGATGATGATCAAGATTCATAATATGTTAAAATCCTTTTATATTATTCCTTTTAAATTTAGGATTAAATAAAAATTTGATTAATTTAAATTTACATATATCATATATTAAAAATAAATTTTATATAGAAAAAAATAAATTTATTTTATTTATTAACGCATTTTTCCGTGGTGAACCGTAAAAGTACCTTATTTCTGGAAACTTAGAAGATCCACCATTACAGTCAAATCATTCAATTTTTTTTATTATTATAAAAATTATTTTTTAATTTTAATTCTTGAATTATTTATTTTAATTTTAGATTAAATTTAATAAAAATAATAAAAAAAAAAAAAAAAAAAAATACATATATATATATATATTATTTCATTTTATGCAAAATTTAAAAACATATTAATTTTAAAAATAATAAAACTTAATTAAATTTTACATAAAACTTTAAAATTAAATTTATAAAAATATTACAATTTTTAACATGATATATATATATATATTTTTCTTTTCTTTTTTTTTTTTTTTTTTTTTTTTTTTTTTTTTTTTTTTATTTAAAATTAAATAAATTTGATATAAGAAACATAATTACACCCCTTTAATATATTTTAATGGAAGGATTCTCTACTTATATTATAATTTTTAATATTAATTTTTTTTTTTTTTTTTTTTTTTTTTTTTTTTTTTAAAATTTATATTTAAATTAGTTTTAATAATTCAAAATTTTACATAATTTTTTAAATTTTATGTTTTATATATATATAAAATTTTAAAATATATTACTTTTTATAAAATTTAAAACTAAATAAATTTTAATATACAAGGATAATACAGCTTTAATATTATATTTTAAAACGCACTATATAATAAATTTTAATATAAAAAAAAAAAAAAAAAAAAAAAAATTTTTAATATATTAAAATTTATATTTTTTAAAATTTAAAATTTAAATTTAAAATTGTTTTTTTTTTTTTTTTTAAAATATAAGTGTTTTATCTGGTTTTTGTTGTATTATGGGTTTTTTATTATATAAAATTTAAAATATATTACTTTTATATAAAAATTAAAATTAAATAAATTTTATATAAAAAGATATACAATTTCTTTTATTATATTTTTAAAAGTAGAAAAATTCTACTTATATTATAATTTTTAATATTATATAAAAAAAAAAAAAAAAAAAAAAAAAAAAACAAAATAAAATAAATTTATATAAAAAGATATTGCTACCTTTAATATTATATTTTTTAAAATAAAAATTTTTACTATATTATAATTCTTTTAATATTAAACTTCTTAACCAACAACCGGGATTTTAATATATTAAAATTTTATATATATTTAAAATTTAAAATTTAAATTATTAATTTATGAGTCGCCTCGCCTTCACGCCGCTAAACTTGCTCACGCTCGCGTTTCTCTATGGCGTCCGGAGGCGCCTCATGGCCCTCCTCCTCTTCCTCCTTCAAGTCGCTGCCTCGCTGCTCCAGACGCTCGTGCAAGAGACTCCGCCAAAGCCCGCAAAGGTAAATTCGCGGAAGAAACTGACAAGATTCCTGCACGCCTCCCCAAGAAGAAATATGTAGATCGGGTTTCTTTGAATCTCACGAGAATGGTTTGATCGCCACCACCGGCCTGCGGGTCATTCCTCAGAGCCGCTTGGAAGAATAACAAAGGAACTCCGCTTCCTCCCGTCGGCGAACCGATTTATCGCAGGGCAAAGGGTTCTTCGCCTTTTCTCGCTCGACAAACCAAGATAGAGGCCTCGATTCCGAACCGCCATACTTCATGGGGCCTTCAACGCCTTTACTGGAACAAATGGTCTACCGACTTCACTCCAGTCAAGAAGATGCTCTAGGGCGGTTCAAGCCCCGGGTTCGCTCCTGATCTTCCCTTGCAATCACTGAACCAAGGATCCTAGCATCAATTGGAAACGCCTGAAAAATACATCATCAAGCCCCAAGGAAGGATCGCGATTCCCGCTACTGATTCAAGCGTGGAGGTCGATTTGGAAATCGGATTACCCTGTTTATCCGCCTAATCTGCGGCAAATCGGGTCTCATATCCAAGAGCCGATTATGAACAGCCGTCTCTTTAAATGCCGCTTTCGCCATGAGTATGGCATTTTGCCGCATATTGCAAAAAGAAGCGAGGAGACAGATAAGGAAAAAGAAGAATGGAAACAGGCAAAGAAGACATCAGCAAATAGGCAGAGTAATAAAAGCAAGGCTAAAGGGACCGAGAGCAAAGTTGACAACGGAATCACAAGTAATCATAACGCCGGAAGCAGCGAACCAAAGGCCAACGAGGGAGATAAAACCCTTTGAAACCCTAGCCTCCCCCGTGATCCCGGAAGCAGAGGGAAGAAGAACCACTATAGCCTGCTACTACGGAAGCTCTAGATCCAGGCAATACTCAAAGCACCTACACAAGCAAAATATCTTCGCCATCATATGCAGAGATAATAAAGAAGAAGAACCCATTAGAGAATATTGGGTCATCAGATGACGAATCTCATGAAAAGGCAACAAAAAGGGCCGGACGAAGAACAAACAAAGAAACCAGAGAAGAGGAGTCAGAAAAACAAAACTTCCCGGCAAATAAGCGACAATAGAAATGACTTAGGGGAGAATCACAGCAAGGACCTCCAAAGAGGGAGGACCCACCCTTCGCTTTCAGAAATGATGCGATGATCTCTGAATCGTAGGGTCCGGGTAATCCTAATAAGGCAAGCAATCAAAGACTTCATCAAGATAGAGACCGCTGGGACATCCTTATGCTCCAAGGAGACCAAAGCAGAAGGGGAAGCCCTTCTAAACACCAACATCAACAAATGGAAATTCGACTCAGGAAAGGCCGTCAATGCAAGGGGAACAGCTGGAGGTCTAGGCACTTTATGGAAAAAAAGCTTCTCCTTAGAACTACGTTTTAGCTACTCACCATTGATCTTCGCTGCAGTTAAGCCAATAATCTATAAACTCTCCCTCGCCCTATTCAACTTATGTACCAGTTCACTATGAAGAGAAGAAAGAATGCCGAGGTCCCTTTGCAGAAGTTTTTAGAGCAAAACAGCCCTTCAACCGGGTCTTAGGGGGGAATCTCGGAATATAATTTTAGATCTAAAGAAAGAAAGAGGGATTCAGTCCAAAGACCTCTTCAAAGAGACAATAGTGATGGCTGATCCAAATACTGACTTGGTGGATCTCAAAACCGCCGTGGGGAAAGTTCACCCGACAAATAGAATCACGGGAGATAACCATATAGCACGATTGACAGGTTCCTCATCAACAGCTCTCTTATGATGGACAACAGAATTGTTTTCTCAAAAAATCCTTCCAAAACTTACTTCAGACCATAAACCACTTCTCTTTGTCTGTGCTGAAGAAGAAGATTTAGGGCCCTTGCCATTCCGGCTTCAAATTCTCTTTGGCAGTATGATCGGTTCATGGATATAGTTCAAGCAGCATGGCAAATGGACGTCAATGGCTCCCCAAGTTATGTGTGGGAACAGAAATTGAAGAGGGTTAAATCAGCTCTCAAATTATGGATAAAGAAATCCATACAATCCCCCAACAGACAGCGGAAGGAGGCGATCTCTCAACTGGAAGGTATTCAACTCGAAATGGAGCAGAACACGTTCTTCGGCTCGTGAGCTCTCTAAGAAAAATCGGCGCTAAAAAGAATGTGCACGCTTCTTCGTGAAGGAAGTAGGTGAGTAATCGGCGATAAAGTCCTGAAGCTTGTGGCTGAAATCCGGAGATAGAAACACCTCTTACTTTCATAAACAATGCAGGGCCCGCCTCTCACGCAACTATATTGCCGAAATTACCAGCTCCAACGGTCAGGTCTTCAAAGGTTTCACTCAAATCCAAGAGGCAGCGACAAATCACTTTAAGAACCTCCTCAGTGCAGAGAGAAATGGTGAGGAGGAGGACGAAACAGACTTTCTTTCGGTCATCCCCATCCTAGTTAGTGAGGAAGCTAATGCCTCACTGACGCGTCCAGCAACGGAAGAAGAGATTACCAACATTGAAATTACGATGGACCCCGGATAAAGTTCCCTGTGGCCCTGACGGGTTCTCTATTCATTTCTACAGGATCTGTTGGGAAACTATCAAATTTGACCTCTTCAGAATGATAAGAGGAGTATTGAAAAAGGCAAAAATGGGAGGAGGCACAAAATCTACATTTCTAGCTCTAATTCCCAAGGAAACTAATCCAAGATCGTTTGACAGGTATAGGCCGATTTCCCTGTGCAACTCATCATACAAGATCGTGGCCAAATTGCTGGCTAACAGGATCAAGCCTCTCCTTCAAAATCTTATCTCCCCAGCACAAGGAGGATTTGTCTGCCTTTTACAAATCCTTGACAATGTCATTCAAATCCAAGAAGCCCTCCACTCCAGCAATGCTCGGAAAGAACAAGGCATGATAATTAAATTAGATATGAGTAATGCTTTTGATTGAGTTAACCGATCTTTTTTTGTTCAGGGTCCTTGAAGCCTTCGGGTTTTGCCAAGATTTTATAAATATCATTAAAGCCTGTATAGACAATGTTTGGATTGCTCCATTGGTGAATGGGAGACCAACTGAATTTTTCTCCGCCACCAGGGGATTGAGGCAAGGCTGCCCCTTATCCCCTTTCATATTCCCCGATGGCGGATTCATTAAGCATAAAATTATCTCAGGAGCAACATCGAGGGCACATCCCTGGAATTAGAATTGTGCAAGACACCCCTTCAGTTAACCACGCGCTATTTGCCGATGATGCTCTATTACTTGGTGGCGCTTCCCTGAGAATGGCTAAAGCTTTCAAGTCAACTCTTCAAAAATTATGCAACGCCACTGGTGCCCTTATCAGTGAAAGGAAGAGCGCAGTACATGGTTGGAACTCTGAACAACAAACCATTGATAGGATAGCTAGTGAGATGGGCTTCAAAGGTTTCGCTGAATGAGACAAAATAAAATATCTGGGTCTTCCGTTGACGATGGGATCCAACCAGAACAATCTGTGGGAGGAGGTAATCTCCAAGTTCAACAAGAAGATAGCTGCATGGGGCGGAGTCTAGCTCTCCTCTGGAGGAAAGCTCACCCTCATCCGATCGGTTCTCTCCGCGCTGCCCACCTTTCAAGCGTCTTTGCTACTTGCTCCAAGGCAAATAGCAGACCAAATCTCCTGCCTTATCCGGAACTTTCTGTGGAGCGGAGGTAAGGGGAACAACAATCGTTTTCACCTTGTCAATTGGGATCTGTTGAAGCGTCCAATCAAGGAGGGCGACCTACAAATCAGAGACCCTCACCAAGCCAATTTAGCAATGGGCTGCAAGATCCTGTGGCAGATAATCTCTGAGCCTTTGCATCCAACTAGCCAGATTCTCATCCACAAATATCTAAGGAACAGACCGATTGCCACCTTCAACCCAACCTCTTCTCCTAAAGGTACTTTGGCATGGAGATTATGTTGTAGAGGGTCGGAATTCTTAGAAAGTATCGGTACAAGGTACCCGGCAATGGAAAAACGACTCGGTTGTGGAAAGACTGCACCGCTGGGTCATCCTCGTGAGAAAATGAAATTGGCAGAATAAGAAATAAGATAAGAAGGATCAGAAAAATTGAGGACGACAAGTGGAAGTGTTGGAAAATGCCCAACATTCCTGAGCAATTTATCGAGCAGCTAAACTTACTCATAGATGAAATTGCAGACTTTTCCCCCGTCCATTTGGAGGAAGAGGACTCTTGGGGTTGGGGACAAACAGGGGTCTACTCAGCTAAACAAGGGTATATACAAATGCAAGGCAAAAAAAGACTCAGTACACCCGGAAGGAGGAAGCGATGGGGAGAGCTTCAAGATCCCGAAGATTAACTTCTTTCTTGGACCTGTTTCATAAATGTAAAATCCTCACCGAGAGAACTTTTGCAAACGGAACACGCTGGCCCTCAGATGTGTGCTATGTAAAAGCTCAGTGAAACCTCGTACCATATATTTCTCGAATGTGAAGTCACCGTATGACTTTGGACATGTTTCTTAGTCAAGTTCAACGCTAGTTCTCTCCAAATAACCGCTTAATCTCGAAATGTTCTTGTCTTGGAAAGCTAGATATCCCCATCACATTGCCGCCAAGTCCCTCTGGTCCAAGGTGTGGGTTGCAGCCCCGAAATATGTATGCTGGAAGGTGTGGCTCTCCCGGAATGAAACTATATTTAACCAAACAGAAACTTCAGCCGAAAAGGTAGCAGAAAAAGCCAAGAATCTTCTAATAGAGACTCTCAGACAGTCCAGCGCAAAAGACAACACCTTAAGAGACGAAGAAAGGGCATGGTTGGGCGATTTCACTCCCATAATGAGTCATCCTTCAGTCTCTCGGCCTCACCTCAAGGAAAACTGGCAGATCCGAGATAATGCCGAAGGCTTCCAGAAGTGGTGGAAACTACAAGGTAAATGCACTATATTTTTTTACGGAGCCTCAAAAGGAAACCTTGGACCAATGGGGATCATTTACTTCCGAATGGAAGCAAAGAGTGTTTCAGCTGGGGCCTCGGAATCAAAACAAATAATCAGGCATAAGTCCTCAGCCTCTTGAAAGCCTGTCAACTCGCCAGGGGAAAAGAATCTAAGGAGATAGCAGTGTTTGGGGATTCAAAACTGCTGGTCAAAGCCTTAAGGAGCAACAAAAGGCTCAATGATCCTGTTCTGAACAAACAGATTCTAAGAGTGACCAGACTCTTGACGGAATTCCCCTCAGTCCAAATATTCCATATTCTCAGAGAATTGAACTCAGAAGCTTATTCTTTGGCAAACATCGGATGCAACCTGGAAAAAGGCATGTTAAGCATAAACTCAGGTGAGGAGAATTTGGTTGTCATCCCCTAATCAGATTCGCGAGTTCGGAGAAATTCTGCCTCTGTAGTGAAACGAGAAGGAGGTCTCCAACTCCTCGAATTTATTCTCTTCCAGTTCTCAGTCTTTCCCTCCTTGCTTCAATTCAGGGGAGGCATGGTTATTATTTCAGGTCCTGAAATCAGAGGTCAGTCTGTTCAGAATGAACCCACACTGCTGATAAATGATCCTTCATTCGATCGATGGGATGTCGGACCCTGGGATCATGCAGTTTGGCGATTGTGTAATAAAGAAGTGGCTAGTCCGTGAGAGGTAATGAAAATGATACCGGCTGACAATAATAGGTTGTAGCACAAACATGTTGACAATTCGACAAAGAAGATGACATTAGGGGCGGTCTTCCACGCAAATAACAGAATAAAGGGGCGGTCTTCCACGCAAAAAAGAGCTATTGATATCATATAAGGGAGACAGAAAAGCACCAACGGATTACATAGTTGATTAACAAGCTTTTCAGTAGACATCAGGCTAGTTATGCCTGCAATGAAAGTGTGGTCGTATTATGCTGAGGGTGCAAGAAATGCTGAGAAGTGGTAGTTTTCATCAAGCTAGAGTCCACATTCTTCAAGCCAGAGTTGTTTATTTGCAAATCCGACCTTTTGCCAAAGAAACAGGGGTGGCGTTATCAAATCACAGGTCCAGGAAAAAGAAGAGAGGTGAGCTAATTGTTATGGAATCGTAATCCTCATAGCATTCCCAAATCCCAGCTTGTTCAATCTTGAAGGGATGGCAGAAGTAATCACATCCTCCCATAGATTATTCTTAGCAGTAGAATTCACCGAGAACAGATCAAGACTTGTAAACCTCGCTAATCCTCGGTCAACATTGGATACAAATTTCCCGGTTTTGGTTAAAAAAAAAAAAAAATTTAAAATTTAAATTTAAATTAATTTTTAATAATTAAAATTTCATATAATGATTTTTTTACTATAGACCAGTTTGATCCAAGTAAGTTAGTTATTTATTACCGTTATATGATATATATTGTATATACTATATATAATTTAGTTTTAGATAATTTTATATTTTTATTTTATTTTTACAAATTCAAATAATATATAATTTTGTTTTAGATAATTTTATATTTTTATAAGTTCAAATAAATTATGGATATTTGATATTATGAATATTTGAAAATTTTGAAGTGAAGTTTAAAATATATATATATATATATATATATATATATTATTTTGGATTGACTTGGAATTTGATAAAAAGTATGTAAAACATTTAAAATTAATGATAAAATATTATTATATGAATACAAAACTAATGATAAAACATTATTATATAAATAGTAATTAGAAAAATATATATAATTATAGTTTTGTTTAGAATAAATTTATTTTTTCCTTTATAAATTATGAATACAAATGGTAATAGTTTAGTTTTTAACTTAGTCTTTATATAATTATTTAATAAATATGATATTAAAATAAATGTAAATTGTTTTCATTATTAGTAATAATTATATTTTGTATAGAAATTTTTTATTTTTATATTATTTAAACATAATGGGTAAGTTAATAAGTTGATAAATTAAACAATATGTTAATTGGGTTTTCTAGGTGGATTCAAGGGTATCCTACCCACCTTGTATCAATTCTTACTTGTGACATTTGTGTTTTCTATATACTTATTAACTTACTCTTTATCTACTTGCTAATTACTCGTATAATTACTTAATAAATATGTAATTACTCTTTAATCTATATACATAATCTAAATTTAACTATAAATCCATAGATATAATTTAAAATAACTATAAATGTATAACAAAACATCCTAAATAAATAATAATAATTATATCAAAATACTTTAGAATTTGTCATACTTTAAAATTTCATATAAACTTTTAATATTAATGTTGAATTGAAGCTTAATTAATGTTTTGTATGGTAACTATAATCGTAAGAGATGTTAATGAAACTTATCGACTAAATAAATATAAAAGCTTCTATCAATAATAAATTTATTGTCAATCCTTATATTATAATAAATCGACAGTCAATCCGTAGGATATACAATATCCGTTGTCTCGTGTTTTAAGTCAAATCAATCTCCCAAAGCCCGTAACATAAAAGCTTGCAGTCTTTGCGGTGTCATTACATGGTTCTGTCAAATTATTCGAAAAAAATAATATTTTCAAGCGTTTCGCGGTACCTGTATGGATGCTGCGGGACAGGAAATACTAAGCAAACCGGTTTTCCCCATATGAAAGCTAACGATATATAGCAGTTTTTCCACAAAATTGTCTGCTGCTGTGGTGTTGTTTGGTTGATTTCCAGTTTAGAAGAAGGGAGACTGCATTCGCTATGATAGTATATCGATATATCAGTTCCAAGTCTTGGATAAAGTATATCAATATAGCAGTTTCGATTGGAGCCACAAGTGAGCGCTGTGATCTATAGACACCGAAGACAACTACGTGCTTTCAGCAAGATTGGACCCAGGACGGAGTAGAGGACTAGTGGGCTCCACAATACAGGTACCCATTGCTTTACTTTCTTCATAGTTTATCTTCAGAAAATTTACTGCTAAACCTTATATCGAGTATTTTACAGCTTTTCATTGATCTTCCAAAACCTTAAATCAAGTATTTTACTATTTACGATAATGATAATGATAATTTTTGAATGGCATTTCAGCTCAGTGAATGCTCCATAAGTATTTTACTATTTACGATAGTGATAATGATAATTTTTGAATGGCATTTTAGATCAGTGAATGCTCCATATTTTTCAGAAACCTTATAACTAGATAGGCAAAACGTGGAACTCGAGGATTACACAAATTTTGAACCAATGAAAATTTGTTGGACATTTTGGTAG